>JAQZBX010004774.1:0-37089 GCA_029593785.1 Cabassous unicinctus | reverse complement strand
ACTATGGATAATGCAGGACTTTCTTCTGCCATTTTGCTGTTTAGGCTTTGTAAAGCTTATAACTTTTTTTGTGCCTTCTATTAATGTCTACTTTTATATTTATTTGATTTTTTGTGTTCTACTATATTGCGTGCCTTTTTATTTCTCTCTGGATATATTTTTCATCTATTTTCCTTGTGGTTACCATAGGAAAAATTTAACATCCTAAATATTTGCTTTGATACCAACTTAATTTCAGTAACTTGCATATATACTTTTCCTATACGCTTCTGCTCTGCCCCCCACCATTTATTGGAACTTGTTACCACTTATATCTTTGTACACTGTATAGTCAAAAACCTAGATTTATCATTAGTTTTTATGCATTTGCATTTTAGGACTTGTAGGAAGTAAAAAGTGGAGTTGCATACGAAACAATACACTACAATAATGAGGGCATTTTTAATTAACCAAATGGATATATTTAGCACAGGTCTTTATTTCTTTATGCTGCTTTAAACCACTGTCTAGTGTCCTTTCCTTTTGGTCTGAAGAACTCCCTTTAGAATTTCTTGTAGGGCAGGTCTAGTTTTGATGAACTCTCTCAGCTTTTGTTTATGTCCTGGGCATTTTTCTTTTCATTTATTGTGGTCCTCAAATCCAGTAGTTCTATTAAATTCCTTTTTAAAAATTTCATCTTTACTAAGACTCTCATATTGTTCATTCATTGTTTTCCTAATATTCTCTAGTTCTTTCTCCAAATTTTCACTTCATGTCTTTGAGAATTTTTAAGGTCATTTTTTAAAAGGCTTTATTTGGTATGTCTACAGTCTCATCTCATCTATTAGTGTTTTCTGTATGTTTATCCTCTTCCTTTAGTCCATCATTTCTTGTTTCTTTGTTTCTCTTGTACTCTTTTGTTGTACACTCTATAGAATAATATTTTAAATAGTTAACCCTGGGGTTTATTCCCAGAGATGTCTGTTTTTAGGTTTTGTAACCAGCTGGTGATAAAACAGAGATTTTCTTGAGCTTCAGCCCTCCTATCAGAAAGGTCTGTACAAGGCAAATGCAGTACCCAGGGCTTTTCCTGTCATTCTTGTCTTGTGTCTTGGTGTGGGCTTTTGCTGTTATGTGTTTTGGTGTTTCCTTGTTTATAGGAGTTTGGTTGTCACCACTGTTTCCCATGAGACTGACCTCCCTCTCTTGGGGCAGGCCTTTACCCCAGACTGTCTACCTCTTGAGTTTCTTACACTGCTTTCATTGTTTTAAGCTGCTTTTGCCTGGAGGGCAAATCCTGGGGGACAGCCACCCCAGAGATGAATTTCACAGCCAACAGAGGTCCAGTTACTAATGAAGTGGGCAAAGACTGGCTTCAAAGACCCCTGGGAGAGATCAGGAGGGGAACCAAGAGCTTCTCCAATGTTTCTCCAAAGCAGAACTTACCTGGCATGCCCAGCAAATGCAGCCCTTCATTTAACATTCCCCTGCATCCCTGTGTCTCCACCACTGCTGGCCTGGGGAGTGTTGATACCTTTGTCCAGGAAGATTGAAACAATGGGTGCCCTTAGAGCCAGTGCCCCACTGATAGGAATTTTCCAATCAAAAGCCGAGTGATTAGTGATTAGCCATGCCCATCCCTCTTCTTGGAGAAGAGGATTTTATGTGTCTGTCTGTCACCATCAAGTTAACCAGGCACTGGACCCTGCTGTGGCCTGCTGTGAGAGTCAGGGATGGGCACCAGTAGCCACTGTGTGGAGAGAGCAATTTACTGTTCTTTACTGTACTTTCTTTCTCAGCCTCTTCCTTCTGCTCTTCCCTGGATGCTGTACAGTGTTCTTCTGGCCTCCACAGATTCAAAATATTTATTTCAGACACTTTACTGCATGTTCAATATGTGCTTTGGTGGAAATACTGAGTTCTGGACCTTCCTACTCTGCTATCTTCTATGTTTGCCTTTCGATCAACCACCAAATTGCATTCTACAAGCAGATGCCACATTTTACATCCCCACCAAGAGCATATGAAGGTTTTAATTTCTCCACATTCTAGCCTACACCTCTTTTTTTTTTTTACTTTATTTTGTACATTTAATAATTGAATATATAAACAATTAAATACTAAAAAGTAAACAGAACAAACACACACATATCTCAATTAAATGTACTGGATACATATAAATTTTTTTTTTTAATCAAACAATATGTTACACAATATATTTGATTCATAGTAACGCAATCATACAGGATTTGTCCTTTTGTAGCCTACAACTCTTATTCTTCCTTTTTTTAATTAGACCCATGTGTGAAGAGGTAATGTAATTATATTTTGTATCAGTAGTCTTGTTTTTATCTTGTGATTTATCTTCTTTTTGTTTCAGTGAGTGGTTGTATTAAACTTATTTTAGCCTCATTACATGAATTGGTGGATGTTCCTATTGCTATCTTTTTGGGTGATTCTATTAAACATTGTAATCATTTGTTCTTAAAGGATGAGTAGACTTCACCAGTAAAATCATTGGGACCTATTGATTCAGAGCTGTTTTCTGTTTGCTTGTTTTGTCTGTTTTGTATTCTTTTTTCATTGGATAGATTTGTTTTGGTTTATGTAGTTCTTTATTTTGAATTGTATTTAACATGTGTATTTTACATATTTTGTCAACTTTTAAAATTTCTTGGCATGAAGTAGCTTATACTTTTCTTATTTTTATTGGAATAGCTTCTGTATCTGTGTAATGTTTGCAACTTAATTACTAGTTTCTGTATTTGAATAATAGTGTTTTTTGTCAATATTGCCAAAGTATTCTATTCTGTTATATTAACCTTTAACAAAAAGGACATCCTTTTTATATTGTCTCTTCTTGCATTTTATTAATTCTACTATACTCTTGTTCTTCACTTGTTACTTCTTTGCTTTGTTTTTATCAAATGCCAGCAGTGACCACAGCATTTAATTGGCAAAAAAATTCATGGAAAAGTATCAGCTTCATTCAGTAATGTGTTTAGACTGGATAAGAAAAATATGAGTAAATTGTCTTATAACATGTCAATGGAGAAATGATCTTTATTATGAACCAAAGTGCCCTTGTTAAAAGAAAAGATATTGGTTCTGAGAGGAGGGAGGAGGAAGAATATGTGTAACTTGGGAGCATTTTCAGAACATTGGAATTGTCTTTCATGACATTGCAATAACAGATACTGGCTTTTAAACATTTTGTCATAACCTATAAAATTGTGTGGGGCAGAGTGTAAACTATAATGTAAATTATAGTCCATGGTTAGTAGAAATGATTCAATATGTGTTCATCAGTTTTAAAGCAGAAAAGTGGGAAAGTAAGGGAGAATAAGTGGATGGGTAGTGGGTTTTAATTTCTCCACATTCTAGCCTTGTGGGTGGGGCATATGGGAAGCCCTTATATTTTTTATGTAACATTTATGTAATCTAAAGTTTCTTTTAAAATAAAAAAAATTTAAAAACAGAGCGAGAAAAAAAAAGAGATTCTTCAGAGGAGTGGATGTTGGCTGGATGTCACTTGGTATCCCACATGCATCTGGAAGTTTCTTGGAATGGAATGGAACTTGGCTCGAGTGCCCCAATTTTCCTCCATGTGACCTCCCACCCTGTAGTAAGCCAGGAGGCTTTATATGAGTTCTTAGATTTCCAAATGAGTCAAGAAAGAAAGTCTGAGTGTGTACACACTTATTAAGAATCTGCTTGTGTCATGTTAGCACCATAAGAAGGGAAGAAATTATTGGCAGTTTTGCAATCTACTGGAATCAAGAGCAAATAATACATGAGAAATTGGAGATGAGGAATAGAGAAAATGACTTAGACTAGTATCGATCAAAAGGGAAGGAAACATATGACTCAAAAATGTGCAAAAATTACAGTATATTTGCATTTTGATTGGGGAAATATTGATAATGTGTTTAAGAGAGAAGAATAACAGAAGACATGTTTTTGAGCAGAAATAGAGTCTAGGTTTATTGCAAAAATGGATAGATTGGCTATGAAAAGGAACATGGATAATTCATCCAACTTGATAGTAGAGAAAGAAGATGCTTTAAGAAAGGATACAGAAAAGGGAATAGATATAGTGGTGGAAGTTTTAGGATACAATCTTTTGATTGCTTTTTCTTTCTCGCTGAAATATTAAATATTCTGTCAATCAAATGTGAGATTGGAAGAGGATATGTTGGTGGTTTGAGAATACAGTGGAAAAAGTTATCAAGGGAAGGGAAGAGAGTAAAAAGACAAGGGAAATTTCATTTAATTACTGGCCGGAAGTAAAAGCTCGCTGGAGCTTAGCGGTGAAGGATTTGGTATAAGTGCATTTAACATGTATTTATGCTTTTCTCCAGCCTTCTTTATCTGAGCAGCATGGCATGAACAAGGTGGAAAATTAGATTTAATTGTGATTGTATTTTGTTTTGCAAGGTGAGCATTAGGAAGTATGAAAAAGAGCATTTGAATGAATTTTTTATTTGCAGGGAGTAATTACAATGTGAGAATGTGGCAGTTTGAGGAAGGAGAGAGAGATGCTGTAGGGTAGGGAATATGGACGGTAAAGAGATCAATGTTTTATAAATCCTAATGGTGTCACAAGTAATTTTGCATTCAGGACCTAAATAGAGTAGACTAGATATTAGTGGTAATAGGTGATGAGTGCTTGTAATGAAATATGATGAGATTATAATTATTGGTATTGAAAATCTCTTGCTTGTGACTAAGGGAAAGAATGGAAGAGGTGGGAGGGTGCAAAAGTGTTGGAAGAGAGATGACAAGAATGAAAGACTGAGGGTATTGAGCAGATCTTGTACATGGATATTGTAGCCAGGAAGAACCATGAATGAAATTGAATTGGGGAGCAGTAAGTCAGAAGATAAGGAAGGTAGTGCCATGAGGTAATCAGATGATATCCACAAAGACAGTGATGAATGCTTTAGGCCAATGGTTTGAGTTTCAAAGCCAGAAAATTATCTAGAAGTTCCTTTGGAAATCAAAGAATTTTTTTTCACCCTTCCAAGCCTGGTAGTTTAAGGAACACTGAAGAGAATGCATGCACCACTTGAGAGTTGCAAGGAAAGTGGTGATTGCAGGATAAAGAGGTGGAGTGAATTTGCAGAACAGAGATGGGAATGCAGTGGATTGACATATAAACTCCTCTGATATTCATCATATGCATTGACAGGGTCAGGACATGGGAAACAGTGAAAGAAAGGGTCAGAAAAAGGAATTTACAGGTCCAGACAATTCTTTTGCAGTTAGGGAATAGGGCCTTTTTCTGGTGAATGATATTAAGAATAACATTTGTCATAATAGTAGAAACATAATAATATGTTTTAAAATACCTCGTAATTTTCTCTTGGTCAAGACAGAAGTTTGATATACATTCCAATTTTTGCGTGAAGTTTAGAATATGTACTTAGAATTGAAAGAGAATTTCTAACTCTGAAATATTGTTTTAAACTAATAAAAACTTTTCTTCAGAATACTCAAATTATTTCCCAGAAAATAGATTACAGTAATGTTTTTATAAATAAAGGCATATTTTCCCAACCTTATTATTCTTCAATAACCTTTCATATCTGACTCTAGAACTAGTACTAAATTTCCTGAATATTATTACAGAGAATTTGCATATCTAACTGCATAGACTGGTTTTACTTAATGTACCGTTCATAGAGACCAATTATTTCTATCAAATTTACAATTGATTTGTGTACATTTTTAGGCTGTGCAAGAATCTATCCAAAGTATAAGAAGCCAATGAAACTAATAATTTCAAATGATACTATTTTGGCAAGATTCTTTCTTGCTCAGAGATGAACTGGTTTTATGGGGAACACATTGCTACTCATGGTACATGCCTACAGCTTCTTATTTCAACCCCATCAAAAGAAGCCTCTAGATTTGATATTCAGCCATTTAAGTTTTGCTAATGCCATCACAGTGATCATCACTGGGATTCCAGAAATAATGCTTTCTTTTGGAATGAGAAATTTTATGGATAACATTGGTTGTAAGGCAGTGTTATACACATGCAGAATTAGCTGGGGTCTTTCTCTGTGTACAACATCTTTTCTGAGTGTGTTTCAAGCCATTATTATCATTCCCAGCAACTCTAGATGGGCATGGCTCAAACCCAAAATCTCCACATACGTTTGCATTTCTTTGTTTTTTTCTGGATCATCAACATGCTGATCTACATCTGGGTTATTATAAGAGCTATGGCTTCCTATAACAACACTGAAATTGGACCTATTTATTATATGACATACTGTAGTGGGAGAGACACTGATAAGACAGTTATCTGCCTTAATGTTGGGGATGATATTTTGAGATTTCCCAAGTGTGCTCCTCATGATCTTGGCCAGTGTCTATATGGTGATGCTCCTTGTCAAACATCAAAAGACAGTCCAGCATATCCACAGGGCCAGTCTCTGTCCATGAGCTTCTCCTGAAATCAGGGCCACCCATAACATCTTGGCACTGGTAAGCTGCTTTGTTTTTTTTTACTGGACCAACTGCTGCCTTAGCATTAATATATCTTATAAACATAATATACAAGGAATGGAGAATGTCACTATTTTTATATCCTCTTGTTATGCGATGATGTGTATTTTCCTGCTGATCAAAAATAATAGCAGACTATCCTGTCTGAACTGTAGCTTTGTGAAGAAGAGAAAGTCCTCTCCACAATCTATTTCCCAAAGAGGCCTGAAATAGTTCATATATTTCTCTGGCACAAAGGACATGCAATTTGAATTTCTTATCCCAAAATATTAGTAAGATGAAAGTTCAAGAAAGCATTAATAATTTTTATTTTTGACGTTCCTTCAGAGCATCAGGCTCGTAGAATAAAACATGTAGAGGACAGATTTACCTGAACGGGGCACTCGGTTACCTATCTGCCCGTCATTTCTAAAAAGTCATATTGACATTTGTTTAAATGCTCGTGTTTAAGAGTCTTCTCTAATGTGATATATCATCAGTTCAATCAAGGTAACTACACTCACTGGATTACGCTACACAAATCCTTCATTAGACCAAAAGATTGATATATTCTCTTTTGTATACTTTTGATCTGGAAGTTAATGCTTGAGGTTACTGTATGTTGTTATTTGTAGCTTGTTTAATCATAAAGAGTGATATGGTATATGACTATAACCATGCTCCTCCCTACACAAATTATCATCTGGGGTTCCAAAATCATAGATGTATTATTAATTCTCTTATACTTTATGAGACCCTCACTTTTTTTTTTTGAGGTTCCAAGGTCCTGGGATTGAACACAGTACCTCGTATGTAGGAAGATGGTGATCAACCACTGAGCTACACCTACTCCCCTTATAGAAATCTTTTTGTTTTTTAGGAGGTACTGGGGATTTAATCTGGGTCCTTGTACATGTGAAACATACACTCAACCACTGAGCTACATCTGCTTCACTCACTTTATTTTCTGCATATACAGCATTGCATCTATTTGAATAATTGAAGACTTTTTGAACTTCCACTCTGTTTTGTTTAAGGTATATGTATATTTTTTGTCAATGTATATTTTTCATGTTTGTAGCTCTGGCTTGCCATAAAGAAATATTTTATAATTCCCATGTCACAATATGATAGATTAGAAATACTGAAATATCTTCTACAAAACACCTGAAATTCTAAATAAAATATTATAAAATACTTTTTCATTAAGATCTAACCTCAATCAAGTGTTAGGTGAATGATAGATGGGCCAAAAGTGAATGGTATAAACTGATTCTGAAAGTGCAACTGCCTTCTATACATTTGCAAATCTTATCACAAAGACGTTTTTCTTCCTTGTTCCTTGGGAAAGAGAACACTAGGATTTGGAATTAGAAAAGAGATGTTGATAGGTGGGATAAAAGTCCAGGTATAACCTTTTTACAATAGAAACAACTAATATATGAGAGCACTCAAAATTTAAACTAAAAAAAAAAATTTATAACAGGCAAATGCTAATTTAAAAAGCTGGATTATTATAAAAATTATTCAGTATACTTCTTTTTTTTTTTTAAAGATTTACTTATTTATTTATTTATGCCCCCATTGCTGCTTGTGTTTGCTGTGTCCATTTGCTGTGTGATTTTTCTGTGTCTGCTTATCTCCCCCTTGCTGTGAGGTCTTGCTTCATCAGCCCACCGTGCCGTGCAGGCCAGCCTGCCCTCACAAGGAGGCCCCAGGAAGCGAATGGTAAACAGGAGCTCTATCGGTTGAGCCACACCCGCTTCCCTCAGTATACTTCTTAAGGTAAAAAGTTTTCATAGTGTTGGAAAGGATACTGAAATAATGATAATGATAATGATAATGATAAAGGTTTTTCATAGTGTTGGAAAGGATACTGAAATAATGATAATGATAAAGGTTTAAGTTAGTGCTTGCTTCAGCAGCACATAAATTAAAATAGGAACAATGCATAGAAGATTGGCATGGCTCCTGTACAAGGATGAAATGTAATTTCATGCAGTATTCTGTATTTTAAAGAATAGGTGGAACATAAAGTATTTTGGGGACATTGGAATTCTCCTGCATAATATTTCATTGATGAATACCGGTCATTATACATTTTGTCAAAACCTATAAAATTGTGTGGTGCAATGTATAAACCATAATATAAAATGTAGACCTTGGCTAGTAACATCGCTTCAATATCTGTTCATCAATTGTAACAAATGTATCACACTAATGTAAGATGTTATTAATAGGGAAAATATGAGAGCTGGTGGGAGTGGGTTATATGGGAATCCCCTATATTTTTGATGTGACTTTTCTGTAATGTAAAACTTCTTTAAATTAAAGTTTAAAAAAAAGAATTATGAAAGTTTAAGTTAACTGAGAATATATATAAGCCCTAACCTTTTTTGTGTGTGTGGTACCGGGGCTGGGGATTGAACCCAGGATCTCATATGTGGAAAGCCTACACTCAGCCACTAATCCTCATTGGCTTATCTGAGTTGGTTTTCTCATCTGTTTGCTTGTTTTTTGTTTTTTTGTTTTTAGGAGGCACCGGGAACTGAACCCGGACCTCCCATGTAGGTAACAAGCGCTCAACTGCTTGAGCCACATCCACTCCCCCCTTAACTTTTTTAATTAACAGAATTACCTCAAATTATAAAAGGATGAATTACAAACAGAAACAATCATATCCTTGATTTTATGGGAGATTTAAACAAGTTTCATTCAATAATTGATATATCTATCAGATGTAAGTTTTAAGAATACATACCATTTAAAAATTTGAACTAAGAAATATATTAAAATATATCTCAGGTAAAAGATATTGTACATCTGTTCATACACACTTGGAACATTTTAAAAAATTGACCCTGGGTGAGGAAGGGCATAAAAATTTCTCAAGAGTATAAATACCATTGCTGATTTATAAATGAGAATGTGGTTGAAAGGGGTCGCCTATGGACATAAATATCAACGAAAGGTAACTAGAGAATAATCTAGTGTATGTGTAACATAGTGATTTTGGTGCTGAGTGAAGATTGTGGTTAATAGTATAAATATAAGAATGTTCTTTTACAAAGTGTTAAGAATATGGTGATACATGGGAAAATTACAAATAACTTAACTTGATGATAGTTGACAGTAATTTTTTAATATTTTTGGAGCAATGGCAAAAAAGATATACCTATTCAAAGAGAACTATAAGGTGTTATCAGAGGTTATAGGCGTTTTCCTTTTGGAGTAATGAAAACATTCTAAAATTGACTGAGATTATGATAGCACAACTCTGTGATGAAAGTGAGAGCCAACTGAGTGTACACTTTGAATGGATTATAAAAAAATAGGACTGTATTACACAGGGAATCTAGTGGTGGAAGAGGGACTGTGTTTAACAGAACATATATGAGAAAGTTCTCTCATCAACTATAACAAATATGTAATACAAATACAGGGTGTTAATTGAGTGGATTGGGGGACAATACTTCAAATATGTTAGGGACTATAGTTAGTAGTATTATTTTGACAATGCTCTTTCATAGTTTGTAACAAATGTTTCAAAACAATGCAAGGTATTGATGGTAAGGTGACACATGGAGCCCTGTATGATGATATGCATGTTTGTTTTGTAAGCTCACAACTTTTACAATACACTTATTGTTATGTGTGCTCATATATGAATGACAAACTACAATAAAATTTAATTAAAAAATTTCTGGGGAGCAGATGTGACTCAAGTGGTTGAGTGCCTGCTTCTCATGTATGAGATCCTGGGTTCAATCCCCAGAATCTCCTCAAAACAAAAAATAACTTTTCTCAGTACCTTATTGGACAAATAAAATATAAGAAAAAATCGTAAATATATATTCTTAAGTAACAATGAAAGACTACATAAGAAAATTGAGAAATTCAGCTCAAAGGATATTTTTTGAATTGTGATCCCCTTCCAATGTATATTAAAAGCCCCTGAATGCAAATTTATTTGTAAATTGGGCCTTTAATCTAGATTAAAGGCCCTAATCAAATATGGCTATTGTATTTATAAGGAGACGTAACTTGAAAAGACAGATGACTGATGAAGAGACAGCAAGAGAGATGATGTTACTGAAGCAGTGATTGAATTATGGATTGCCAACCACTGCCAGAAACCCTACAGGTTTCAGACTAAACTCGGCCCTGTGGAACGTTAATTTGGTTTCACAGCCTCCAGAAATGTGAGATAATATATTCCTGTTTTTAAGACAACTAGTCTGTGGTACTTTGTTACAGTATCACTGGCAATCCAAGACAAGAGGTACAGGTGGGACAATTCACTACCTTAAAAACTGTATGATACAATTGAAAAAGATTGAAAAGTTAATCAAATGGCATCCAAATTAAAGAGATATGAGAAAGAAAATACTAAAAGTGAAAGCAAAAGTGAGTAAATACATAGTGTGAAATGAAAAATAAATGACACAAAAAATTAAGGAAAATAAAAGTAAACCTAAAAGTCTCACTGTGGCTAACACTGTTGAATAAGTGATATCCAAGATTGAGCAAATAAAAATAGACTTAATTATATAAGACTAAGGAAAAATAATTTCAGAGTCAATAACTAAAGTAATCATATCAGTAGTTAAAGCTCTATACACAGGATATTTCTGCTTTGGGTGATATTGGAAAAAAATAATCTATACAAGACCTACTACTAAAATCAAATTAGAAAAACTGGATAAATATTAAACAGCTTGGTTGAAAGCAGGGAAGAATTAAGGGGCCAACACTTGGTAGAAGTAAATCATGAGGAACATGTCCCACATATGGCATCGTGTTTCTCCTAAATATGTTTTCCAGTCACCACAGAGATGATGGAGAGACTGAGAAGCTTTGCAGAGCTTTTAACAGTCCCACAAAACCAAGAAACCAAAGCAAAGTTCAAAGCTTGTGCAGACAGTGTGGACCTTTGTGGATCTACACATATTGGTTACTGACTAGCCCTTCCAAGGACTGAAGGCAAGCTTTGACTCATAAGTCTCCTCAACAGGATTAAGTAGAGGCAAGATCACTAACACCCATCATAAACAAAATATAAAATCATCTTAGGACTCTGTTGAACTCCACAGCATTTTATTTAACATATTCACACAAAATATAACATAAATAAAAAGGCAAGGCAATATTACCAATGATGCAGAGAAATAGAGAGGTGGGGATCAAGATAATGCACAATAGTTTATAGAAATCAAAATAACTACATTAAATATGTGGGAGAGAGGGAAAAGTACATAGAATGAACTTTGTCAGAATATTGCAAATGAAACAAATTATAATTAAAATTCTATTACTGAAAAATACATCAAACAAATTTTAAAATTCAATGAAAAGTAATAACTGATTAAAAAATAAGTGAATGCATTGATTGGTCAGACAATATATCCAGAGTGAATCACAGGGAGAAATACAAGAAGTAAAAGACAGGAAAGAGTTTAAGTGGGAGAAGGAAATCATGAGGAGTTCAAACATATTGTAAGTAATCTCAGGAGAGCAGAGAAATAATGTGGAATGAGTTTTATGTGAAGGGACAAGAAATACTTTAAATTAATGAGAGCATTAAGCAACAGAGTCCAATGAATCCCAAGTAGGATAAATTTTAAAAGCCCTACACCAGGATATATAATAATATACTGAAACCTGAAACAATAAAAATACCTGAAAAGCTGCCAGAGAAACATTCAAATTACTTCAAAAGATCTACATTTAGATTAAGGAAAAACTCCTCAACAGAAGCTAGAGTAAGAATGAGGTCTTCAAAGTACTAAATAAAAACCTACTCCCCCTGACTATTATGCTACAGGTAAGAATCAGAAGTAAAGACATATTCAGGCTGAAAACAAAAAACTGAGAAAAATTGTCAACAACAGATATACATGAAGGGTGATTCCATGCAAAAGGAAAATTAGCTCAGAAGTCTGGATAGAAATAAGAATGAAAAGCACTGAAAAAGATAAATATATGGACAAATCTAAATTAATGCCTGCCTGAAACAATAAATAATTCTCTATTGAGGTGTTTGAAATATTTATGTAAATAAAATAGTAAGAAATTCATTGTGCATGGGATAACACAATACCAACTAAAGATTTCTAAAGACCTTAAATATTTGAGAAAGAAAAAAAAATCATTTTATTAGCTTTTACAAGCCAATGATATATTTTGTAATCTCTAGGATATGGACTAAATGCTAGTAAAGCATTATTTTTAAAAAATAGGCTAACAAAGGAGAAAATATAATTTAAAAATAATCCAGAGTGGCATCATCAATATGGCAATGTAAAACATCCCCAAGAAAATGCTTCCCACAGAAACAAGTAATAAAGGGCAAATCCCACTTGCTTGGAAATCTGAAAGACAAAAGAGACTAGAGAAGGACTCCACAACTGCTGAATTGAAGAAAAAGGTAAACAATCTCCATAATCAAGGATTTGCATCCTGGATTGACCAGTTTGGAATCCCCCTCCTCACTTGGACCCACGTAACTCAGAAATTGCATAGATGCTGCATGGCCTGGGTCCCTCCAGTTGCAGATGCAGACTATAGAGCCACTCACAGCAGCAAGGCTGAATCCCACTCATATCCAGGCACAGGGACCCAAGTCTTCAGAGACTCAAGGTGAAACAAAAACAGCTAAGGATTTAGGCCCCAGGATGTGTATATCCATTGCGGGTGTTGTGCCACACTGATGAAGGATGGTGGTGTGGGATGTTGTGGGAGGTGTGGGAGGTGGGGAACATGGGAATCCCTGTAATTTCTGAGTAATATTTAGGTGATCTAAGCACCTTTAAAAAATATATACATATATATAAAATATCATTTATGTAAGCAAATGCACATATATGCATATGTTTTTATACATCATTTTACAAATATTGGTATGTATTGTGAAAAATTTGATTTTTTCCCACAATAAAAAAACAAAAACATAACAAAACAAAAAACAGCTAAGGAGTACTGCATACAAAAGGGCCTCCAAGGGAAAGAAAAAGAGAAAAGCCACAGTGGAACTGTTGGCAAGGAGTGCATACAATCAATCCAGTATCTGTTCGCTGGACCATCTAAATGCAAAACAGACCTTTCTGGATTCATCCCATTTCTGGATTGACCCCAGCTGGTTCCCAGAGGCAGGATACCCTAACAGGGAAGAAACCAGAGGCATAAAATCTTCACAAAAATGGGAGAGGAGAAAGCTGAACTGCTACAAGACAGGACAGGTCCCAAAATTGATAAATGCAAGGAAAATGGGGCACTGACTGGGAAGAGAATTTAAACAAATCATTGGAGCTGGGGAGACTATTCTGCACAAAAGTAAACAAAACACCTCAAGATTGCTGGAAAAGGAACAGAGAAAAGGAAGCTTCCTCTGAGAGGTGAAATAATTGCACAAAAAGAAGCAATCTTAAAAATTGTATTGAATGACCAGTTTAAGAATCAGATGAAGAAGAGCTGAGAAAAACTAAATAGTTAGGGGTTGCTCTAAAGATCCAGAATAATTTGGACCAAATGACAGCAAGGAGCCTTAACACAAAACCAAACAACAATAAACCCCAAAGCAAAAGGAATAAACTGACCTTCAGAAATAAACACATCAAAAATCAGATATCCAGGCATCAGATAAAAATTACACACACACTAAGAAAGAGGAAGATATTGCTCTGTCAAGGGAACAAATTAAAACCTCAGAGGAGACACAGAATTTGGAACAACTAGTCAAAGAAGTTGAAACAAGTCTTCTAAATCAATTCAAGCAGATGAAGGAAAATATACATAAACAGATAAAGGAGTTTAAAAAGACAAGGTGGGAGCATAAAGAAGTATTTGAAAGTATAAAAAGAAACATTGAAATTGTGTGGATGAAAGGCACAGTGGTAGAGATAAAAAATACACTAGAGGCATACAACAACCAGTTTGAATAAGCAGAAGAAAGAATCAGCAAAGTAGCTGACAGGACAATAGAAATCATACAGTCAGAAAAACAGATAGAGAAAAGAATAGAAAAAATTAAGCAGAGTCTCAGAGATTTGAGCAACAGCAAAAGCTCACAAACATACATACCATGGGTATCCTAGAAGGAGAAGACAAGGGAACAGTGCAAAAAGTATATTTGAGGAAATAATGGCTGACATTAACCAACTCTTCTGAAAGACAAATGTACATGTCCAAGAAGCACAACATACTCCAAACAAAATAAAGTATAAAAGACCTACTCCGTGACACAAATAACCAGAATATCAAATGCAAAAGATAAACAGAGAATTCTGAAATCAGCAGGAGAAAAACAATTCATTACATACAAAGGATCCTTAATAACACCAAATGCCAATTTCTCATCAGAAATCATGGAGATGAGAAGGCAGTTGTGTGATATATTTAAGGTACCAAAAGAGTAAAACTGACAGCCCCCAAATTCTTTATCTGGTAAAACTGTCATTCAAAAATGAGGGAGGGTTTTAAATAGTCTAGAAAAAAACAGAATCTGAGAGCATTTGTCAACAATAAACATGCCTTACAAGAACTATTAAAGGGAATTCTGCAGGTTAAAAGAAAAAGATTCGAGATAGTGTATTGGAGTAGTGTGAAGAAATGAAGAGTATCAGTAAAGGTGACTCAAAGGGTAAATGCAAAACCCAATAGTTCTCTATCCTCAATATACAATTCTATCCTTTAATTCCTATAAGAGTCAGAATACAATTGAACTAGAAAAAGGCATATTACCTGAAAATGAACATCGAAAATATAAACTGATAAAGAAGGACAAAAACAACATAAAGTGGGAAAAGTAGGGATATGGGAGCAGAGAATGTATAGGCTATTGAAGCTAAAAGGGTATCTTTTCAAATCAGTACATTATAACTGTAGATTGTGTAAAAAAAGACACCAAAAACCCAGGGTAACCACAAAGAAATGATTTTAAAAGTACACAGAAATTGTGGGAAGATGGCATCAGACTAAAAGGTAGAACTCAATGCTTTCACAAAAAACAAGGAGGAAAAGCCATAAGCTGTCCAAGGGACATGCTTTGGGGGTCAGCAGACCAGGACATTGCAACACAACTTCCAAGAGGGTAAGGGACACAGAGACAAGCCAAAACAACAAATGTGAGTTAACAAGCCCCCACTGGGAAGGTTTTCCCTCCCACACCCCAAGATATTAAGCTGGGGTAAAATCCCTGGCTCACTGCAGCTAACTGAGAGGAGAACACCTTCCTCCCTGTCAGCTGTTTCAAGGGAAAAGGGAGAGGGAATCAGGGTGATTTTCTTCAGTGAATTCAGCCAGCAGAGCCTGTTTTGAATCTCTGCACCGGAGATGCAACATGAGAACACAGGAAAGCCCAGACTGAAACACCTCTGAGGAAAGGTGTGCTGACAATAGCCATCTGCTGGCTTTTTCTGGAAATTGCATGGAAAAAAACTTTCTCATTTCTATCTATATTCTAACCATGGGTGAAAATCTGTGCCTTTCAAGTGATTCCGTGGCCCAATTTTTAAAAAGATACCTAGATTATACAAATGTCACATAAAAATATAGGGGATTCCCATTTGCCCCACTCCCCACACCTCCCACATTTTCCCACATTAACAACATCCTTCATTAGTGAAGTACATTCATTGCAATTGATGAACACATTTTGAAGCATTGCCAAGAAGCATGAATTAAAGTTTACATTGTAGTTTACACTCTCTCCCATCCAATTTTATAGGGTATGACAAGATTTGTAATGGCCTGTATCTGTCATTGCAATGCCATTCAGGACAATTCCCAAGTCCCCAAAATGTCCCTGTATTATACCTTTTTTACCCTCTCCCTGCCCTCAGAACCTCCAGTGGCCATTACCTCCACATCAATGATATAATTTCTCCCATTGCTAGAATCTCAATTAGTCTATAGTAGAATAACAGTAAGTCTACTTTAGTCCATAGTTCATTTTCCAATCCTGAGGATTCTGGGATGGTGATGTACACTCCACCTATAATTGAGAGGGAGCTGTGATCCCATAGTGCTCATGGATGAGACTTGCTTGCAATTGTAGACTCTCTTGGTTCCTTGGTAAGGTAGCTGTCTTTCATCAACTCCATGTTAGTTGTCCTGGGTGAGACCAAAGAACTGGAGAGTAGGTGTTGCAAATCTGTACAGATTTAGGGCCCAGTTTCTGGCTTGATTTTGATACTTAAGCTGTGCAATTTTAAAGATTTAGATTAAGTTAAACCAAATATCAAAGAAGAGCTGTGACAAAAAATAGACATGTGAGAGAAACTGGCCATCAGAATAAATTCACCAATATATTCAGATGCTTAGAAATCAGCAAAAATTTACAAGCCATACTAGGAAACAGAAAGAGATGACCCATCCAAAAGAACTAAACAAATATTCTGCAGAGAAACAGGATTTATGACAATTAATCAGTGTTAATCACACAAATTTCTTAAATCACTTCAAAGAATTGAAAGAATATATGACTAAAGAAATAAATGATATTAAGAAGACACTGGGTGAGCATAAAGAACAATTTGAAAGCCTGCAAAGAAAAGTAACAGATCTTATGGGAATGAAAGGCACAATGGATGAGGTAAAAAGTAATTAGAGACACATAAGAGCAGATTTGAATTGCTCAAAGACAAATTTAGTGATTTTGAAGAAAGACTATTTGAACTGGAAAAGAGAGGAGAACAGAAAGAGAAGAGAATGGAAAAAAACTGGAACAAAATCTCAGGGAATTGAATGAGAATGTGAAACCCACAAACAGTGGCATTACCAGCATCCCGAAAGGTGAAGAGAATGGAAAGGGGCAAAAAGACTTTGAGGAAATAATGAGTGAAAACTTTTCAACTCTTATAAGACATAAATGTCAATATCCAAGAAGGACAATGCATCCCAAACAGAATAAATCCAAATAGAACTAACCTGAGACACCTACTATTCAGAATGTCAAATATCAGAGATAAAGAGAGGATTCTGAAAGCAGCAAGAAAAAATCAAAGAATCACATTCAAGGGAAACTTGATAAGATTAAGTGCTGACCTCTCTTCAGAAACCATGGAGGAGAAAAGAAAATGGATTGATGTATTTAAGGTACTGAAAGAGTAAAACTTCCAACCAAGAATTCTGTATCTTTCAAAATTGACCTTCCAAAATGAGGGTGAGTTCAAAGTCTTCACAGACAAATAAAACCTGATAGAATATGTTACCAAAAGACCAGAATTACATGAAATACTAAAGAGAGTGCTGTAGCCTAAAAGGAAAAAAAACAAGGGCAGAAGATTTGGAGAAGAGTGTAGAAATGAAGACTATTAGGGAGGATAAACTAAAGGGTAAGAATACAGACTATGCAACAACATGAAAACAGAGAGCTGAAGGACAAAATGGATGAATTAAGTAATGCCTTTACAGTAATAACATTGAATGCCAATGGCTTGAACTCCTCAATCAAAAGACATACACTGAGAGAATGGATAAAAAAATGTGAGCCATCTGTATGTTGTCTACAAGAGACCCACCTCAGATGTAAGGACACAACCAGGTTAAAAGTGAAAGGGTGAAAAAAGATATTCCATGTAATCAAAAAAAGAGCTGGAATAGCAATCCTAATATTGGACAAAAATAGATTTTGAATTCAAAACTAATATAAGGGATGAAGAAGGTCATGATATATTAGTGAAAGGGGCAATTCACCAAGAAAATATACCTATACTAAATATTTACACACCTAACCCGAGGCCCCAAGACACATGAGGCACACACAGGCAAAACTGAAGGGAGATATAAACATTTATATCACAATCAAATAAAAACTGATAGACTTTATTACCAAAAACCAAAATTGCAAGATATACTAAAGGGATTGCTGAAGCCTGAAGGGAAAAACAAAGGTGAGAGATTTGGAGAACAGCATAGAGATGAAGATTATTAGGAAATGTAAACTAAAGGAAAAGAAGACAGACAATAGAATGATATGACAACAGAGAGCCAAAGGACAAAATGAATGAAGTAATGCATTTACAGTAATAATATTGAATGTTAATGGATTCAACTCCCCATCAAAAGACATAGACAGTATAAAAAAATATGAGACATCTATATATTGCCTACAAGAGACCTGCCTTGAACCTAAGGACTCAACCAGGTTAAAAGCAAAAGGTTGTAAAAAGGTATTCCATGAAAATAATAACCAACAAAAAAGAGCTGAAATAGTGATATCAATATTGGACAAAACAGATTTCAAATGCAAAACTGTTATAAGGGATGAAAAGGGTCATTATATATTAATAAAAAGGGCAATCCACTAAGAAGAAATAACAATACTAAATATTTATGCAACTAACCTAAGTTCCCCAAGATACACAGGCACACACTGGCAAAACGAAAGGGACAAATGGATGTCTCTACAATAATAGCTGGAGGCTTCAATACACCACTCTCCATATTGGGTAGAACATCTGTTCATAAGATAAAGAAACAGAGAACTTGAATAATATGAAAAATGCACTAGACCAAAAATGTATCTGCAATGCATTGCACCCCAAAATAGCAGGATATTCTTTCTTTTCAAGTGTGTATGTTTCCTTCTCCAAGATAAACCATATGTTGAGTCACAAGACAAGTCTTAATAAATTTATAAAGATTGAAATTTTACAAAACACTTTCTCTGATTATAATGGAATAAAACTGGAAATCAATTGGATGGAAAAATGGAAAATTCATAAATATATGGAGATGAAAGAACACACTCTTAAATAATTAGTAGGTCAAAAAAGAAATTTCAAGGGAATTCATTAAATATCTTGAGACGAATGAAAATGAGAACAGAACATATCAAAACCTGTGGGACACTGCAAAGGCAGTGCTGAGAGGGAAATTTATAGCCCCCAAAGCTTACATTAAATGAAAAGAAAGCTAAAATTTAAGATCTAACTGCACACATGAGGGACTAGAAAAAGAACAGCAAACTAATCCAAAAGCAAGCCGAAGGAAAGAAATAGTAAAGACCAGAGCAGAAATAAATGAAACTGAGAAGAAAAAAACAATAGAGAGAATAAACAAAACCAAAAGTTGGCTCTTTGAGAAAATTAACAAAATTGACAAAACCTTACCTAGACTGACAAAGGGAAAAAGGAGAGGATGCAAATAAATAAAATCAGAAATGAGAGTGGGGCATTACCACTGACTCCACAGAAATAAAAGAGATCATAAGAGGATAGTATGAACAATTGTATTCCAAAAAACTAGACAATGTAGAGGAGATGAACAGATTCCTAGAAACACACAAACCACCAGACTGACCCTAGAAGAAATAGAAGACCTCAACAAACCAATCACAAGTGAAGAGATTGAAACAGTCATCAAAAACCTTCCAAAGATGAAAAGTGCAGGACCAATAGCTTCACAGGTAAATTCTACCAATCATTCAAAGATGACCTAATACTGATCTTGCTCAAGCTCTTCCAAAAAGTTGAACAGGAAATAGTTCTACCTAACTCATTCTATGAAGCCAATATAACTTGAATACCAAAACCAGATAAAGATATTATGAAAAAGAACATTACAGACCAATATCACTAATAAATATAGATGCAAAAATACTGAACAAAATTCTTGCAAACAAAACCCAAAAGCACATTAAAAGAATTATACACCATGATTTAGTGGGTTTTATCCCAGGCATGCAAAAATGGTTTAACACAAGAAAATCGATTAGTGTAATAAATCACATTGATAAATTAAGAAGAAAAATCACATGATCTTTTGAATTGATGTGGAAAAGACATTTGACAAAATACAGCACCCCTCTCTTGATAAAAACACTCCAAAAGTCAGGAATAGAAGGAGGCTTTCTCAATATGGTAAAGTGCATATATGATAAACGTACAGCTAGCATTGTACTCAACAACGAAAGACTAAAAGCTTTCCCGCTGAGATTAGGATCAAGAAAGGGATGCCCACTGTCACCATTATTATTCAATATTGTGCTAGAAGATCTAGCTAGAGCAATTAGGCTAGAAAAAGAAATAAAAGGCACCCAAATAAGAAAGGAAGAAGTAAAATTTTCACTATTTCCTGATGATTTGATAGTATATCTAGAAAATTTAGGAAAAAGAATCCACAACAAAGCTACTAGAATTAATAAACGAGGTCAGCAAAGTGGCAGCATATAAGATTTATATGCAAAAAGCAATAGCATTTCTATACATTACTGATGTGTTTTCTGAGAAGGAAATAAAAGAATTCCATTTATATTAGCGACTAAACAATCAAATATTTAGGAATACCTTAGCCAAGGTTATAAAGAACCTGTATTCAGAAAACTACAAAACATTGCAAAAAAAAATGAAGAAGACTTAAATAAATGGAGGAACATTCTGTGTTCATGAATTTGAAGATTAAATATCGTTATGATGTCAATTTTACCCAAACTGATTTGCACATTCAATATAATCCCCATAAAAATCCCAACAGCCTTTTTTGCAGAAATTGAAAAGCCAATAATCAACTTTATTTGGAAGGATAAGGGGCCCTGAATAGCCAAAAATGTCTTAAAAAAGAAGAACAAAGTTGGAGGATGCTCACTTCCTGACTTTAAAACATAATAATTACCTACAGTGGTAAAAACAGCATGGTATTGGCATAAGGACAGATAGATTGACCAGTGGAACAGAATCAAGAACATAGAAATTGACCCTCACATCTGCAGGCTTTGACAAGATTCTTAAGGCCACCTAGCTGGGCCAGAACAGTCTATTCAACAAATGGTGCTGGGAGAACTGGATAGCCATATCCAAGTGAAAGAAATAAAACCCCTATCTCACACCTTATACAAAAATTAACTCAAAATGAATCAAGGATTTAAATATAAAAACAACAACCATAAAACTCCTAGAAGAAAATGTAGAAAACCATCTTAAAGATCTTGTGGTAGGCGGTGGTTTCTTAAACCTTACACCCAAAGCACAAGCAACAAAAGAAAAAATAGATGAACGGGATCTCCTCAAAATTAAAAACTTTTGCTCCTCAAAGGATTTTGTCAAAAGGGTGAAAAGGCAGCCAACTCAATGGGAGAAAATATTTGGCAGTCACATACCACATAAGGGTTTAATATCCATGATATATAAGGGGATCATACAACTCAACTGTAAAAAGACAAACTATCTGATTTTAAAATGGGCAAGAGACTTGGAAAGACAACTGTCCAAAGAAGAAACACAAATGATGAAGGAACACATGAAAAAATGTTCAAAATCACTTGTGATTAGGGAAATGCAAATCAAAAGTACAATGAGATATCATTTCATATTTATTAAACTAGCTGTTATTAAAAAGTCAGAAAACTGCAAATGTTGGAGAGAATGTGGAGAGATAGGAATGCTTATTCACTGTTGGAGGGAATGTAGAATGGTACAGTCATTGTGGAAGACTGTTTGGCAGGTCCTAAGGAATTTGAATATAGACTTGCCATGGGACTCAGCAATACCATTGCTAGGTATATACTCAGAAGTTCTGAGAACAGTGAAACGTGTAGACATCTGCACAATGATGTTCATAGCAACATTATTCATGATAGTCAAAAGTGGTAAACAACTGAGGTGTCCATCAACTGAGGAATGGATAAACAAATTGTGGAATATACTCACAGTGGAATACTATGCAGCGATAGGAAGAAATGAAGTCATGAAACATATGACAACATGGATGAATCTGGAGGACATTATGCTAAGTGATGCAAGCCAGAAACAAAAGGGCAAATACTGTGTGATTGTCCTATTATGAAGTAAATATATTATGTGAAAGAGAAATAAATTGTTTTAAATCCGAATATGTATAAAATTGAATATATAAGTGTATTTTTCTTTGAAGCTGAACAAATGTAGGTTAGTACTACAATATGTGAATATCACACACAAAAAACTACGTAATACTAAGTGGAGGAGACCAGGCACAGAGCACTACATATTGTATGATTTCATTTATATAAAATGTAAATATAAATCAATTTATAAAGACGAAATTAGATTAGTGGTTATATAGATCTGAGGAAGGAATTTAAGTGGTGTGGGGCCTTTCTTTTTGGGGTAATGAAATAATTCTAAAATTTTTTGAGGATGAATGCACAACATTGTGACTATCCTAAAAGCAATTGATTATACACTTTGGATAGATAGACATGGTATCTCTATCTTTGGATAGATCATATGGTATGTGAATATATCTCAATAAAACTGCTCAATAAACAAATAAATAAGATTAGCCAGAAATAGCAGCTATGTACCACAGGGGTACCAGAGAGATTGAGAAATGAGGAATTTTCCTGTTTGTTTGTCTGGGGTTTTTTTTGTTTGTTTGTTCTTTAAATTATTATTATTGTAATAATGAAAATGCTTTAGTAATGATTGAAGCAATGATGCACAACTATGTGATTATACTAAATGCCATTGATTGCACACTTTGGATAAATTTTATCCTTTACTAATATGTATCAGTAATATTGATTTGTTTAAAAATATGTAAATACAAATATACTAGTGAGAAGAAAACAGAATACCAGCTATGTATGGCAAGGGACTCATAGAGATTGAGAGGTTGTGAATTTTGTTTGTTTTGTTTGTTTTTTCTTATTATTATAATTAGAATAATTGAAATGCTCTTAAAATGATTGAACAGATGAATGTCCAAGTATGTGATTATATCAAATACCATTGACTGTGCACTTTGGATGGATGAATTCTTTATTAATATGTATCAATAAAATTGATTTGTTAAAAGAAAAATGAGGGAGAGTTCAAAATATTTGCAGATTATCAGAAATTGAGCAAATTTTCAATAAGAGTCTTGCCCTTCAATAAATACTAATTGGAGCTCTGCAGTTTGAAAGGAAAAAACAGGAGACCAAAGGTTGGAGGAGAGTGTAGGAGGAAGATTATTGGTCAGAGTAACAAAAAGGATAAAAAGAGAAATAAATGTAAAGTATTATATATATAAGCCTAAAGGAGAAATGGCTGAGGTAAGTAGTGCCTTTACAGTAATAACATTGAAACTTAATGGATTAAACTCTCCAATCAAAAGACACAGATTGGCATAATGGATAAGGAAATATGACCTATCTATATGGTTAGACTCAGGGACCTAAACAGGTTGCAAGTGAAAAATTCAAAAAACAATTTTACACACAAACAGTAACAAAAAAAGTGCAAGAATAGCTATAATAATATTAGGCAGAAAAGAATTTAAGTGCAAAAGTGTTGTAAGAGACAAAGAAAGACACTATATATTAATAAAAGAGGTACTCTACAAAGAAGAAAGAACAATCAAATATTTACACACCTAACTAGGGAATCCCAAAACACTTGAGCCAAATACTGGCAAAATTACCAGGAGAAATAGATGTCTGTACAATCATAGTGGGGGCATTCAATTCACCATTATCACCATTAGATGGAATATCTTGACAGAGACTCAATTAAGAAACAGAGACCTTGAATAACACTTTAGAGGAAGTATACTTATACTTAAAACAATACTTTAGAGGAAGTAGACAAATAATTCTTTAGAGGAAGTAGACTTAATGGACATATAGAGAACATTACACCCCAAAGCATCAGTATGTACATTCTTCTTAAGTTCTCATGGATCGTTCTCCAAGATCAACAAAATGCTAGGTCATAGAACAAGACATAATGATTAGAAAGATCAAAATTATACAAAGCACTTTCTCTGACCACAATAGAATGAAGCTAGAAATTCATAAATGATGTAGAACTGGAATAAGAACTAATATATGGAAGCTAAACAACACATTCTTAGCAAATAAAAATGGGTAAACAACATATCAGCTAAATCAATGCTGAAAGGGAAATTTATAGCTCTGAATGCCTACATTAAAAAAGAAGAAAGAGCTAAAATCTACGACCTAGCTGCACACCTGTAGGAAAAATGAAGAGAACAAAATAATCTCAAAGCCAGGAGAAGGAAGGAAATAACAAAGATTAGAACAGAATTAGATGAAATTGAGAATTTAAAAAAAACATTAGAAATAATTAACAAAACCAAAACCTGGTTATTTGAGAAGATTAATAAAATTGACATACCTTAACTAGACTAACAAAGAAAAATGGAAGAAGAGTCAAATAAAATCAGAAAGGAGAGAGGGGATATCACGACTGACTCCAAGGAAATAAAGAATATCATAAGAGGTTATCTGAAATATTGTATGCCAGTTAGATGGACCATGTAGATGTCATGGACAAATTTCTAGAAACTCACAACCTACATTGATGAAAGAAGAAATAGAAGAACTCAATAGACCAATCACAAGTAGTGAGATTGAACTAGTTATCAAAAACCTCTTAACCAAGAAAAGCCCAGGACCAGATGACTTCACAGGTGAATTATACCAATCATCCCAGAAAGAACTAATAAGTATCCTGCCCAAACTCTTCCAAAAAATTGAGGATGATGAAACATTACCTAACATATTCTGTGATGCCAAAATCAGCCTAACACCAAAGTCACATAAAGATGCTACAAGAAAAGAAAACTAGAGACCAATCCCTCTAATGAACTTAGATGCAAAAATTCTCAAGAAAATACTTGACAATTGAATTCAACAATACATCAGTCAAATTACACACCATGATCAAGTGGGTTTATCCCAAGTATACAAGGATGGTGCAACATAAGAGAATCAATGAATGTGATACATCACATTGACAGATTGAGGGAAAATCACATGATCATCTTTATTGATGCAGAGAAGGCATTCAACAAAACACAATATCCTTAATTGATAAAAACCAATTCAAAAGTGAAGATTTAAAGGCTACTTCCTCAAAATGATAAAGGCCATATGTCAAAACTCCACAGTTAACATCCTACACTATGGTGAAAGGATAAAGGCTTTCCCTCTAAGATCTGGAAAAAGACAAAGATGCCCACTGTCACTGCTCTTATTTAACATTATATTAGAAGTCCTTGCTCAACCTCTAAGCCAGGAAAAAGAAAAGAAATCCAGCCTGGAAAGGAAGAAGTAAAACTTTCAGTACTTGCAGATGATATGATCTTATACATAGTCCTGAAAATCTACAAATTTTCTAGAGCTGATGAATGAGTTCAGTAAAGTGGCAGGATATAAACTTACCATGCCAAAATCAGTAGTATTTCTGTTCACTAATAATGAGCAATCTGAAAAGGAAATCAAGAAAAAATTCCATTTACAATAGCAACTAAAAGAATCAAATATCTAGGAGTAAAGTTAACTAAGGATGTAAAGTAATTGTATGCAGAAAACTAAAAAGAAATCAAAGAAGACTTAAATATTTTAATTGCTAAAAGAAATCAACAAAGACCTAAATAAATGGAAGAATATTCCATATTCATGGATTGGAAGACTAAATATCATTAAGATGTTTATCCTACCCAAAGTGATTTACAGATTCAATGTAATCCCAATAAAAGCTCCAAAAGCATTTTTCACTGAACTGGAAAAGCCAATTATTAAATTTATTTGGAAGTGTAATTGGCTCCAAATGGCCAAAAACTTCTTGAAAAGGAAAAACAAAATTAGAGGAATCACACTACCACTTTAAAGCATACTACAAAACTACAGTGGTCAAAATGGCATAGTTGGGGAACAGATGTACCTCAAGGGGTTGAGCACCTGCTTTCCATGTAAAAGGTCCCAGGTTGGATCCCTGGTACCACCTAAAGCAAACAAACAAACAAATGAAAAAAACAAATCTTTCATTGAGGAGTGGATATAGTTCAGTGGTTGAGTGCCTGCTTCCCATGTAGGAGGTCCCGGGTTCAATCACCAGTACCTCCTAAAAAAATGCAAACTGCATGGTATTGCCTAAAGAATAGACATGCATACTATTGGAACCAAATTGATAGTTCAGGTTTAGGCCCATGCATATTCAATCAACTCATACTCACAAGTCCACCAAGCCCACTCAACTGGGACAGAATAGTCTCTTCAACAATTATTTCTTGGAGAACTGGATATCAATTTCCAAAAGAATGAAAAAGGATCACCATCTCATGCCCTATAAAAAATTAACTCAAGATGGATCAAAGACCTAAATATAAGAGTCAAAAGCAGAAAGCTCCTAGAAGATAACACAGGGAAGCATCTATGAGATTTGGTTGTAGGAAATGGTTTCATAAACTTTACACCCAAAGCATGAGCAATGAAAGGAAAAATAGATAAATGGGACATCCTCAAAATTAAAAACTTTTGTGCTTTCAAAGAGTTTGTCAAGAAAGTAATAAGACAGCCCCCTCAATAAGAGAAAATATTTGGGAACCTCCTATCTGTTAAGGACTTAAACTTGGCATATATAAAGAAGTTTTACATCTCAAAAATAAAGACAAACAACCCATTTTAAAAATGGACAAGAGATTAGAATAAACACTTTTCCAAATAGGAAATACAAATGGCTAAACGTCACATGAAAAGATGTTCAGCATCACTAGCTATTATATATATGCAAATCAAAACTATGACAAGATATCATGTTACACCTATTAGACTGGCTACTATTAATTAAAAAAAAACCAGAAAGCCACAAGTGTTGGCGAGGATATGGAGGAATAGGAACTCTCATACACTGCTGGGGGTAATGTAGATTAGTGCAGCCCCTGTGGACGACAGTGTGATGTTTCCTCAGGAAATTACGTATAGATTTGCTGTATGATCTGGCAATCCCACCACCAGGAATATACCTAGAAGAATTGGAAGCAGGGACGTTAAAAGATATATGCACACCAGTGCTCATCGCTGCATTTTTCACAATTGCCAAAAGTTGGAAGCCACTCAAGCGTCCACTCAAGGGATGAATTGATAAACAAAATGTGATATATACATACAATGGCATATTACTGAGCTGTAAGAAACAATAAAGTATTGACACATGCAACAACATGGATGAGTTACAAAGAGCTTATGTTGAGTGAAGTAAGCCAGTCACTAAAGGACAAATATTGATGTGATCTCACTGATATGAACTAAGGATATTGAACAGACTCACAGAGATAGAGTTTAGAAGATAGGCTAACAGTAGATAGAAAGGGAGTAAAATGGTGAGCATAGATTCTGATACCCATTCTTGGCAGAATCTATGATAAATTGGATGGGGGTGGTTTGGCAGTGGATGGAGGTGATGCAGTGAAATGAGTGGAATTGATGTGAGAGTGTCAGCAGGGTTTGGGGGTGGGGGTGGGCTATCCATAGAGCTGGGGAGAGGGCTGGAGGAAGGAACAGGTGAACTTTGGGGAAGTGGAGGACTGTGGTTGAGAATACAATTGTGGGAGTGTTCTTTTGTCAACTATGGAAGGGGAGGGTCATTGGTGCAGGGTGTCAGTGGTGGGTGGATGTGTGGTGAAAGGTGCACTTGGGGCAGCCTCTATGGAATATGAATGTGTTCATGTGGTCATAGGGCATTATGTTAGTCGGTGGAGACCCACACAATAATCAACAAAATATTAAATTCCCACCCTGGGGATGTCATGCTACATTCTCTAATAGAGTGGCAAGCATCTCCAAAGTACATAAGCAGTGCCTAATAAAAGAAAACAGACCAATATGCCAAACCCTCAATATTAATGCTTGCACTAATGAACATTATTCTTGTAAAATTGAAACTTAGCTTAATAGTGTCTATTGCTTAAGAGTTACATCCTGAAAAATCTCTTTTTTATTCAAATGTGGCCTCTCTCTAAGTCAAACTCAAAAAATAAACTCACGATCTTCCCCCAGCATGGGACATGACTCTCAGGGATGAACCTCCCTGGCACTGAGGGATTAATACCAAGTGCCAACCAGTGTTGCATTTGGAAAATATACCTTGACCAAAAGGGGGAAACATTAAATACAAAAGAGCTTTTATGGATAAGAGATTACAAAGTGAGTTGGGAGGTCATTCCAGAAGTTAGACTTGGGCACAATTCAAGCAGATCTCAATAACTGCCACAGTAACCAAAATCTCAAACAGGGTACTCCTGAGTGCTGTAGAGACACCCAAATACTATAGGCAAGTCACACAGCCCCATGAAATTAGAACCCTGTCACTGGGCCTTACCTTGGAATATAAGATAACCTATTTCCCAAATGTAACAGAGTTACACTCATTTTTAATTTCCTTACACATGATTTATCTACCTCTTGAACCTATAATTTGGACTATACCCATTAAATATATGTCCCAGAGATTTAAATCTTTGGTCTTTCCATATGTCAGTTGAGCCCTGAATCTCAGCAGAGTTGTGGCCAGCACTTACTCTCCAGTTCATCAGATTTTCCAGGAAAACTAACAAAATGATGATGATGGACAACCTTCATCCCAAAAAACAAATAGTATCTATAACTGCAAGCAAAACAGTTCCTTCCATCTGCCCCATAAAATCTAAGACCCTCTCAGTCTGAAGTAGAGTAGGCATCACCATCCCAAAATCCTCAAGATTGTGGAATGAACAAACATAATGGTGGAATGCAAACATGGACCAATTAGAATTATTATTATTGTAGTAATGGAGGAACTTATAATATTGATATAAAAACTGTGGATACCAGATGTTCTAAGGGGAAAGGTAGGGAAGAATAGGTGGAACATAGGTCACTTTATAGGGCATTGGAATTATTCTGCATGATATTGTAATGACAGATAGAGGCCATTATACATTTTGTCAAAACCTATAAAATAGTATGGTGCAAAGTGTAAACCATAATGTAAACTATAGACTTTGGTTAGTCACAATGCTTCAATATTTGTTCATAAATTTTAACAAATGACTCACACTAGTGTAAGATGTTAATAGTAGGGAAAATGTGAGGCATGGGATATATATGGGAATCCCTTATCTCTAAATTTTCTGTAATCTAAAACTTCCTTAAAAATAAAGTTTGTTATTATGGAAAATAAAAATATAAATATGAAAAAGAAATTAAAGGGGTTTGGATGACTAAATATTGTTAAGATATCAATTTTACTCAAATTGATTTAGAAAGTCAACAAAGTCCAAATCAAAATTCTAACAGCTTACTTTGCAGAAATGGGAAAGCCATTCATCATATTTATATGGAAGAGTAAGAGGCCCTGAATAGCCACAGAAATCTTTAAGAAGATGAACAAAGTAGGTGGACTCTCACTTCCTGATTTGAAAACTTACTACAAAGCTACATTGGTCAAAACAATGGCACAAGGACAAACTTATAGACTAATGAAGTTGAACTGAGAGTTCAGAAATAGACCCTCACATCTATGTCTAATTGACTTTTGACAAGGGGCCAAGTCTACTCAATTGGGAAACAATAGTATCTTCAACAAATTGTGCTTGGAGAACTGGATATCAATATGCAAAAAATGAAGGAGTGCCCAATCTCCCACCACATATAAAAATTAGCACAAAAATGGATCAAAGACCTAAATATAAGAACCATGACCATAAAACTCCTAGAAGTAATGGAGGGAACATCTTCAAGAACTTATGGTAGGCAGTGGTTTCTTAGACTTTACACGCAAAGCACAAGCAATAAAAGAAAAATACATAAATGTGACCTCCTCAAAATTAAAAATTTTGGGCTTCAAGGGACTTTGACAAGAAAGTAAAAAGGCAATCTACTCAACGGGAGAAAATATTTGGAAACCACATACTGACATGGATTTAATACCCTGAATATATAAAGAAATTCTACAAGTCAACAATAAAATGACTAACATCCCAACTTAATACAGTGTGACAGACTTGAATAGACATTTTTCCAAAGAAGAAATACAAATGGCTAAAAAGCACATGAAAATATGCTCAACATCACTAGCTATTAGGGAAATGCAAACCAAAACCACAATGAGATATCATTTCAGACATACTAGAATAGCCACTGTTTAAAAAACAAAACAAAAAGAAAACTCCAAGTTTTTAATGTGGGAGAAATAGGAACACTCATTAATTGCTATTGGGAATGTTAATAGGTGCAGCCTCTGTGGAAGACAATTCGATGTTTCCTCAGGAAGCTAAGTATAGAATTGCAGTATGACCTGGCAATCATCATGCACAGATGAACTGAAAGCAGGGACTCAAACAGATATTTGCACGCCAATGTTCATAGTGGCATTATTACAATTGCCAAAAGATGGAAGCAACCCCAGTGTCCATCAACCAATGACTGGATAATTAAATGTGGTATATATATGATGGAATATTATTCAGTCGAAAGAAGGAATGAAATCTGAGTGTCTGCGACAAGAAGAATGAAACTTGAGAACATTATGTTGAGTGAAATAAACCAGACACAAATGGACAAATATTATATGATTGCACATATCAGTGAGATATCATATCTGAACTAATTATAATAAGCAAATTCATAGAGTTAGAATCTAGAATATAAGTTACCAGTGGATAGAATGGGGATAGAGAATGGAGACCTGGTGCTTAATTTGTACAAATTTTCTGCATAGGTTCATTGTAAATGTTTGGAAATTGATAGTGGTGATAATAGCACATTTTTGTGGGTGTACTTAACAGTGCTAAATTAATATTTGTGAATGTGGTTGAAAGTGGAAGTTTTGAGTCATGTGTATTAATAGGAGGAAAGTTAGAAGACAAACCATGAGACCATATAGCAGTGAACCCCATTGTGGATGACAGGCTCTGGTTAATGGTACAAATATAATAATGTTCTTTCATGAATTATAACAAATATATGACACTATTACATGGTATTAATAATAGGGTGATATATGGGAAAAATAAACCTAATGTAAACTATGAATTATTGTTAACAGTAATATTTTAACATTCTTTCAAAAATTGTAACAAATGTCACACACTAATGCAAAGTGTCAACACAATAGGGGGGGCATCAGGGAGTGTTGTATTTTTTTCATGACCTTTCTGTAAACCTATAACTTCTCTAATTTAAAAATTGCAATAATTAAAAAGAAGCATTATGATAAGTGGAAGAAACCAGACATGTAGTTATACATATAAAATCCATTTATAAAAAATGTAAATATAAATAAATTTATAGAGGTGGAATTGGATTAGCAGTTATGTAGGCCTGGGGAAAGACAGAGGGATTGAGACGTGACTGCTAAGGGATATAGGGATTATTTTCCCCAAGTAATGAAAATGTTCTAAAATTGATTGTGGTGATGAGTGCACTGCAATTATACTGAAAGTCATTGATAGTACACTTTAGATGGATTGTATGGTATGTGAATATATCTCAATTACACAGATTTGAAAAAAAAAAAAAAGCACCCAAAAAAACCTCCCAACAAAGAAAAGCCCAGGACCAGATGGCTTCACAGTTGAATTCTACCAATCATTTCAAGAAGAATAACTCCAATCCTGCTCAAACATTTCCAAAAAAATTGAAGGAGGGAACACTACCTAACTAATTCTAAGAGGCCAACTCAACCTTAATACCAAAGCCAGATAAAGATATCACAAGAAAAGAATACTACAGACCAATTTCTCTTATGCATCTAGATGCAAAACTCCTCAACAAAATATTTGCAAATCGAATCACCCAGCACATGGAAAGAATTGTATAGCATAATCAAAAGGGTTTTATCTCAGGTATGCAAGGGTGGTTCCATATAAAAAATCAGTTAATGCTATACACCACCTTAAAAAATGTGGGAAAATAAAACACGTGATAACCTCAATTGATGCAGAAAATGCATTTGACAAAATTCAGCATCCTTTATTGATATAAAATCCTTAGAAAAATAGGTATAGAAGGAAATTTCCTCAACATGATAAAGGGTATATTTGAAAAACCAATAAGCTAACATTATGCTAAATAGTTAAAGAGTGGAAAGCTTGCCTTCTGAGATTGGAACAAAACAAGGATGCCCACTGTCACCTCTGTTATTCAACATTGTGCTGGATGTTCTAGACAGATCAGATAGGAAAGGAAAGGAAAGAAAAGGCATCCAACTTGGAAAGAAGATGTAAAATTTTCACTATTTGCACATGAAGTGATCCTATACATATTGAAAGTCCCAAAAAAATCTACAACAAAGCTACTAGAACTAATAAAAATTTCAGGAAAGTTGTGAGATAAAAGATCAACATGGAAAAATTAGTGGTGTTTCTGTACTGTAATAATGAGCAATCTGTGGAGCAAATCAAGGAAAAAATCCCATTTACAATAGCAACTAAAAGAATCAAACATCTAGGAATAAATTTAACAAGGATATAAAGGACTTGTACACAGAAACCTACAAAACATTAATAAAAGAAATTAAAGAAAACCTACGTAATTGGAAGACCATTTTGTGTTGATGGATTGGAAGACTAAATATTATTAAGATGTCAGTGCAACCCAAAATTATTTAAAGATTCTATGCAATCCCAATCAAAATTCCAATTGCCTACTTTTCAGAAATGGGAAAGCCAACTGTCAAACTTAGTTGTAAGGGTTAGAGGCCACAAATAGCCAAAAGCATTTTGAAAAAGAAAATTGATGTTGGAGGACTCATATTTCCTTACTTTAAAGCTTATTATAAAGCCGCAGTGGACAAAACAGCATGGTACTTCCACAAAGATAGATCAATTGACCAAAGGAATTGAATGAGAATTCAGAAGTAAACCCTCTTGTCAATGGCCAACTGATTTCTAAGAAAAGGGCCAAGTATATTCAATTGGGAAACAATAGTGTCTTCACAAAATGGTGATGGGAGAACTGGGTGTCCATGTTCAAAAGAATGAAGAAGCACCCCTATCTCACACCATATTTAAATATTAACTTAAAATGGATCAAAGACTAAAATATAAGAACCAAGATAAGAAAACTCTTAGAAAAAAATGTACTGAATCATCTTCAGGATCTTCTGTTAGACAATGGTTTCTTAGACTACATCCAAAAAAATCATGCAATGAAAGAAATAATAGATATATGTGACTTCCTCATAATTAAGAAAAAACTTTTGGGCCTCAAAGGACTTTGCTAAGAAAATGAAAAAGCAATCTACTCAATGGGAGAAGATGTTTGGAAATCACATATCAGATAAGGATTTAATATTCAGAATATATAAAGAAATCCTACAGCTCAACAGTAAAAATACAAAGAACCCAATTTGAAAATGTGTGAAAGACTTGAATAGACATCTCTCCAAAGTGGAAGTAGAAATGACCAAAAACACACGAAAACATGCTTAACATCACTAGCTATTAGGGAAATGGGAATCCAAGCCCCAATGATATACAATCTCACACCCATTAGAATGGCTACTATTAAAAAAAATCATAAGTGTTGGAGAGGATGTAGAGAAATAGGATCACTCCTTCACTGCTGGTGGGAATGTAAAATGGTGCAGCTACTGTGGAAGACAATTTGGCAGTTCTTTTGAAAGCTAAGTATAGAATTACCACATGACCTGGCATTCCTGCTAGGAGGTATATATGCAATAGAATTGAAAATATATTTGCATGCTTTGATGTTCAGAGTGGCATTATTCACAATTGCCAAAAGATTGAAGCATTCCAAGTGGACATCTATCAATGAATGGATAAACAAAATGTGATATATGTGTGTGTGTGTATAAACATATGCATATGAATATTATTCAGCTGTAAAAAAGAATAAAGTCCTGATACACGTGACACTGTGGGTGGAACTTGAAGTTACAATGCCCAATTAATTAATCCAGACACAAAAAGATAACTATTGTATTATTTCACTGATATAAAATAATTAGAATGAAGAAACTCATAGAATTAGAATCTAGAATCTAGGTTTCCAGAGACTGGGTTGTGGGTAGAGAATGGGGCATTAATGCTTAATTTGTATAGAGTTTCTATTTAGGTTGATTGTAAAAATTTGGAAATGGATATTGGTGATGGTAGTACATTCTTCTGAGTGTAAATAACAGCACTGAATTACATATGTGAATTTGGGTAAAGGGGGAAATTTAGATTATATATATGTTCTTAGAATAAAAACTAAAAGATAAAACATAGGACTACGTAACACACAAAAACCTGTTTTTAATGAGGGACTATGGTTAACAGTATTAGAATAAAAATGTTCTTTAATGAATTGTAACAAATGTGCCACACTAATGCAAAGTGTTAATAATAGGGTACATGGGAAAAATACACCTATTGTAAACTATGGACTGTAGTTAATAGTACAATTTTAATATTCTTTCATCAGTTGTAACAAATGTACCACAAAAATTGAGGGGTATTTTTTACTGATCTTTCTGTAAACCTACAACTTGCCTATTAAAAAAATTAAAAGAAGAGTAGAAGGACATATATATTATTGAGATGCTGAGGTAAATACAATGAGTTGAGAAGTAAAAAAGTTGAAAGTTATTTCTTTTAAAATAAAGAAAAATGGATGGAGGGATGAGACCCCTATTCAGTTTCTATATTTTATAATATTAGTTGGCTCTTCAGACTATGAGCATCTATAACTTTTGTAAAAATAAAACTTTTTAATAAATCAATTTGTGTAAAAATTGACAACAGAGCACACAAACTGTGTATCGATAGAGTGGAAATAGGGTTTAGGTAAAAGATGTGCCTGAATAGGAAAAATTTAAAAATGTAACTAGCAAATAATAAATACAACATCAAAAATTCAAAAATTTTAAGAGGGTTGCCTTCTCTTGATTTATTTAACACCAGACAGGGGTTCTCCACAATATATTGCTTCTGTCAATACCCATGAATATCCACGAAAGTCACAATTACAAGGTAAACAGGAAATCATAGAGAGAGTGTGCTAATTTACAAAGATTATATAGTAAGTCATTACCTTACCCAATACTCAACCTCAAATCTACAGCTCTCCACAAAGTTTCTTTTTGAAATTTCTCCCAATTCTTTAAAAGAACCAAATCTAGGAAAAGCCTGTATCTCCTCTTTAATCTTTCTGCATCACCAGCCTCCTTACTGCTTCCTTGATATCTATGTTTCTCAAAGTGTAGATTATGGAGTTGATCAAAGCTGGAATCAGATTGTATAGCAGTGCCACAAACTTGGTCACATCATGAAAGAGCTTTGGCTTGAGAGTCAAGTACACATAGATGATAGTACTGTAGAAAATAGACACCACCATGAGATGGGAGCCGCAGTTCCCAAAGGCCTTCTGTCTTCTCCCAGGTGTCTTTACCCTGAAAACACTATGAGCAATATGTCCATAAGAGACCACAATCAGTGAGATAGGAAAGACAAAGAAGATGATACTTTGTATCATAAACTGCTTCTTATAATTTGTGGTGTCCACACAGGCCAGCTGCATCATTGACGGTGTCTCACAATGGAAATGGTTTATCTGGTTGTGGCCACATTGGGGAAGGGTCATTGTGATAGGGGGGTGGACCAATGAGTTGCTGAAATCAAATAAGCAGGGTATGGTGGCCAGTGTCCAGCACAGCTGTGGTGGCATGAGGATGAAATAATGCTTTCAAGGCCTGGCAGATAGCAACATAGCAATCATATGCCATCATGGCCAGAAGGACACACTCAGTGACCCCAGACCCAGGGTGATGAGAAGCTGGATCACAAACCCAATGAAACTTAGGGGTTTGTCTGGCCCCCTGAGATAGACCAACATCTGAGGACTAATACAGGTCACATTGGTGAGGTCAATAAAAGAGAGATGAGTGAGGAAGAAATACATGGGTGTGTGGAGATGGGGGTCCAGGGGGGAGACCAGGATAATGGTCCCATTGCCCACGAGTGATAGAAAGTAGAATATCAAGTTGAAAACAATTAAGATCCTCTCTAGCTGTGGCTGCTCTGAGAAGCCCACCAAAATGAAGTCTTCTCCAGCTGTGACATTGTCTCTTCCCATCACCTTTTGGGTGACCTGTAAGAAAATTTTAAAAAATCCATTTGGCCATTGTGCTCTATCAGCAGTTCATGAGAATACTGCCTCTGATTAAATTTAGTATTAAATCTCTGTTCAGACATTTCCTTCCATTTCCCCAAAGAGACAGCTGGCCAATTCAGAAGTCCATTAATTAGATTAAGGAAATTATATGAGTAGAAGAGAAATCTAACAAACTCCTGCAAGAATTGCCTCATAGCACAATTATCTCTCCCATCTTTTCTCTCCGAACCCTCATTTCTTTTTTAGGTTCCTTCCCCAAAATGCTGAAAATGCCTCATTGCTTTGTTCTTCATAATATCATCTTTTATATATCTCAAATTATCTGTTCTGTGTTCTTTATTCTCTTACCTAATTGTCAATTAAACATCAATCACATCATCAAATCCCCCAAGGAGATGAAAAGCAGTTTCATTGCTTACACTGAAGGCAGAAATTTTCCCAGATATGGGGAATAGGGATACCTTCTCCAGGACCCAAGTTTGAAAGAATCTATGTTGATGACAGATGGATATGACGCAAAGAGACAGACAAACAGGTAGAAGGTAATGACTCAGTCTGGTGCTGACAATTTCATCCTATTCATCCCAATAATCTGGTGTACAAAGAGGTTAAAGCCTTTTGATCTCTGTTCCCATCACGCTCTCTTCTTGTGACTTCTTGTCTTCATCACAGCTGCATTGATATTTGTTTTACTCTTATTATATCTGGTTAAAATTAATTTAGTGGAAGACAGAGTTTTATATATCCTCTGC
>JAQZBX010004773.1:0-58853 GCA_029593785.1 Cabassous unicinctus | reverse complement strand
GTGCTGGCTTCCGGAAATCCTTGCGGTTCCTTGGCTCATATCTCAGCCTCATTTCACATGGGTGATGTCCTGTCTTGTTTGCCAAAGGCTGACAATGCAAAAATACCAGAAATGGCTTAGCTTTCACAAAGGGGGGGCGGTGCGGGTATGGGGAGTAAAATCTCACAGTTCCGAGGCTGTGAAAATGTCTGTCTTTTTAACTTGCTAGGCCATACTTTATTTCTTTCATGGCACTAGTGTATCAAGTTTCTGCCCAACAATTCATACATTAAGCAAAAAAAATAAAATAAAATAAAATAAAGCATAGATAAGACATAAGGAAATCAGTATTCATTCCAGTCAATATCGCAGTTGCAGCAAAATGAGAATCAAGACTGTTCTGCTCTAATCCATAAATATAGTTTTGCACATCCACCAATGAAACTTCCAAGTGTGTGTTTCCTTGGTTAGTGGAGTTCTATCTGAAAGACGAGTGTGAGAAGTATATGACACGTATTTTCCCCAACTACACTACCCCCAAGTTTTATACGGTTTCCTTTCCTCCCAGATGGTGAAGTAGAGGAGCCTCTATTTAGAGGAACATAGATCAAGGTAGATTACAAAGGTGGTGAAGCATGCAGACATCCCAGCTTAAAAGAGGGGAGGAGTGGGAGGCCAACCCTCCCCATTGGAGAATCTAAGTAAGAAGAAAATGAAGTGAACTTACATCTACCAGCCCCTCTAAAATGCTTGGCCACTTTCATGTTTTCTTCCAAACCTTCAAATGCTCACTATTAAGTCCCAACTGAATCTGGAACACTTCCCAGCTTCTCCTTAACTTCAACTGCCAATGCTCCTGCTAGATGAGACCTCTGCCACTCCTGACCATCTTTTGGTTTGTAAACATATCACTGTATCCATTTCACCTACCACTGCTGGCCCAGGCAACAAAGAGAAAAGCAAAATGCAATTCAGAAATCAGTGAGGCATGCATAAAAGCATAAATATCAATTTTCCAAAAGCATGTTGAAAATTTAAAAACTATGCAGTGGAAAATACATAAAACATTTAACATGTTCTTCAAAATATCATTTTCACATTAATTACTTCATTATTTTATGTTCACTGAAGTGCCAAGACATCATTTTAGCTTCCTTTTAGCCTCAAAACCATAAGCTAATAAATTCCCATTGTTTAAGTCAACCCATCTCATGGTATTTACTTTAGCAGCCTAGGAAACTAAACCATGAATCTATACTCCCTTCTCATTGTGACCTCAAATTCCAGTCTTTATTCACCTCCAATTCTTTCTGTATCCATTCTGGATGCATATGGAGATGTGTTTATAGAACAGTTCTCATAGCCCCAATCCCCTTGGTCATCTTCTCTGCACGTGCCATTCAGTCAGTGTATTCTGCCTCTTGCCCACTGAGCTTAAAAGCTGCCTTCAGAAATGCCTGAAATACAGAAAAGGCACTGAGCCTTTGGCTTCATGTCATGGAGACAATATTGCTTGATGGTTTGCATTGTGCATATTACTTTAAAAAAAAATAATGAAAAAAAAAAAGACTCTGGGCTCACCATTTCCAGGTGCTCAACTGTGGGCAATCAGGCATAGGGCTTGTCTCTTTCTGGGCCTGCTCTCTCAGTCTCAGCTGCTCCGCTTGGGCTATCAGCTATATGGCTTGGCTTTTTAGCCTTGAGCTGCTTCACGGGCCCAGTCCTTCAGGGGCTTCTTTCCGTGCCTCTGTGCTTTGCCGATAATACACTCCAGGACCTCTCTCAGCTTCTGGGGCTTCTCTACCTTTCTGCAGCTATAGGTGGACCTGGAGTCTTCTCTCTCTCCTTTCTCTCAAATGGCAGGATCAAAAAATGGCAACTTACTTCCTTTCTCTCTTTCTGTGTCTCTGTTTATATAAGGCTCCAGTAAGAGGGCGGAGACCCAACCTGAGTCCCACCTCACTGACATAGTCCAATCAAAACAATACCACAATCACAGGAATGAATTAGTTCAAAAAATGTAATCCTTTATGGGGGAATTCTCCAAATTCAAGCTGCCACACCACCAGTGAAACCATCTGGGCCTGGAGCTGTCTTCATTGGGAGGTTTTAAACTGAAAATTCCATTTCCTTAATACATACAGGGTCATTTATATCCTCTAGTTCTTCTTGAGTGAGTTTTGGTAGTTTATGTCTTTCAATGAAATGGCCTGCCTTCTTTGACTATTTTCTGGGAGAGACTGTTAGTATTTAAAACCCAGTCTTAGGAGGGGGTGGCAAAACTAGGAAAAAACAGTCCATTCTGGCATACTGAGATAACCTAAAGGGAGGAAACCAAAACATTTAGAGGCAGGCAGATTATAGGAGGTGGATTTTGAAAGGACAAGGGCGTTTCACCAGAGGAATGCATCCGGCCATGCTCTGGGTTCCTGGGACAATTTTGTTAGATTCAACCAACCCTAATCATCCATTTCCCACACAGCTGAGCCCTCGTCAGAAAACTGATGTATAATGTTTTAAGCAAACTTTCTTTTGATTGAAAAATGAATAAAAAGTGTGTGTCACTTGTCCTTCATTCTGGGTACACATGGCACGTTTATAGACAATCAGGTAGCAAGTTTTGATTGCTCTGTGGTCCAATCAAGGCTGGGAAGACTGTGAGAGCAATCCAAATTAAGTTCCATATAAATCCACCTTGGCCTTTTCTTCCTGGAAAAGCATCTCACAACCTCCAGATTGTGGCCCCTTTGCGGGACACGGGGAATCTCAGGACCTCAGGCAGGAGGCAACGCCCCTCTGGGAAGCAGGTAGCTCCACGGCGCCCTCACCTGGCGCACCTGCACACCCCGCTCTGGCAGCGCAGAATCAGCGCTGCTCGCAGCTCTGCGGGGCTCACCTGGGCTCTGAGCTGCTGGCGCTGCCACTTTAGTCATAAATCAAGTTCCTATTTTCCACTCCTTAGCAAATTCCTGTTTTCCATTCCCTAACAAGCTCGTTTTTCTTATCTCTCTTATCTCAAACAAAATAAAACATACTCTGGACAGAGAAGCCTGAGACCAAGGACACTCTAAAGGGCACAATTAAATGGGCAGAAACAGAAGCGGTGAGCTCACCCCTCCTCCCCCTGTTTGCAGGTGGACTCAACCAATGGCATCCCTGTCTCGCCTCTTTGTCTTATTCTAATAAATACACTGGCCTCCTTTATTTGGGGAACAGATTTGCCACTTACTCTCCTGACCTCCACCGGCTTCTTAATTAATTTTCCCCTTGTGTGATCAAGTCTTAGTATCATATCAACTCTCTGCACTGGGCAAGGACCCAGAGAACCCACAGGGTTCCCCTTCAAATACGTACTTTTCATGGATTGAAAAAATAATAAGGATGCCTGCCCAATCTAACAATAGAAGAAGGCTTCCTACACACTTCAACCGACTAACAAAGTCTTCACACCCCCGTGGAGCACTTATGCTGCACATGCAGCTTGCACAGTTGCACAAGTCTCATGATTCAGAGGGTAGGAAGTGACCAGAAATTGTTCCATTTCTATTACATCTGTGGTGTCAGCTCCCTTAACTTCTATAAAATGCATTCAAAAAAGTGGTCAATTTATATGGGTATATGCTAAACTAGGGGGAGTGGGAAGCAGTCATATGAAGATTTTTTTAAAAAACAATGAATACCTTTACATCATTCAGAAACCAAAACTGCATCAGATTATCCACTGAGGAGTCCCCTTCTCACCACTACCCCATTTTACAGAGTTTTGAATGGCTTCACTGTTAAATTTGCCTGTGACAAGCTTAAGAGCCATGGTGTTGGCATATTCCTAACATGACAACAACAGAGAGGCAGGGAAAGAGGAAAGAAAACTATCTGCTAGGGAAATGACTTTGGCTCACAGTACCCATGGGGGGCAGTCCATAATATCTAAGTAACTAATGCAATTTAAAATTTAGTGATAGAGGGTTTCTTAGATCATCTAACTCAGTAGAGAAGGCAGTGAGTGTTCCTACAGAAATTCAAATCCAAAAGGTTTTTACTTTAATTATGGTCTTGCATTTTCCTGGAAAATGTACTGTTGTGTTTTTTATTTTCTCCTTTTGCATATTAGCTATTCTACATTCACCCTCAAGTTTTTTCTCTCAAATGAATCAAGTATAAAAAGAACCTTATGGAATACTGAGTTAGACTTTGGACGTGCTCTTTTTCTCATTTTTTCATTGCTTGTAGCACAATGGGAACATGAAGCTCCTGAATAGCTCATATTGGCAGATGGTCAGTATCATAGATTGCAAGCTGTACATGGTTAAAAGTTAATAATAGGAAAATATCTGCAGTAAAGAGAAGGGAAGGGTTGAGAACACATCTGTAAAGTTTTTCTGAAGAATGAAATAGTCAGCTGTGGACAATATAATATGTTTGCATGTGTACAAAATCCTACTCATGCTGCTGTCAATTACACTAATAATATTTGAAAGTCCCAAGCAAGAACACGACCAATAATGTTACATTTCCCTAATTATTCACAACTTATCTTAAAAGATTGTAGGAATTCTGGAGTAGGAGGAAAGAGATAGACCAAGAAACTTTAAGTAACCTTACAATAGAAAAGTATAAGGTTGATGTTCACTGCAATTTACATCATGAATGAGACCTTAGGAGATTAGTTTTAATCATGGCTGAATGTTGAAAGGGTTTCTATGGTGTGCTTGGTAGACACTTCAGAATGTGTTTTTATCACTTGTTGGAACTTGTCTCATTGGTCCAGAAGAAGAGTGACTATTAGTTGACCCTTTTCCACTCTGTAAAGAGCAGTCAAATGAACGCGCAGTTTGACAAATTAAACTAGTTTAATTTCATTATTTGATTAGGTTTAGCAATTTGTAAATAATAAAATTTAGTGACTACATCATACAAATCTGTTTCACCTCATTTTGCCAAATGACATCCAGTTTGCGATACTGCAACTTTTTCTTAAATTTTATAATATTCTAATGAAACTGTGTAAAGAATCATATAATTCATGAATGTGATTTCTTTAAAAATGCAGGTGGCTCAATGGAAAAGGAAACTGACTTTGAGTTTTCACCTTAGATGAAAGCATGCCCATTCCCAAGTCCACTTGAGAACAAAAGAGTCCAGTTTAAAAATGCCAACATACTATAATTGGAGAGTCCCTCATTTGTACTTTGGAAATTGACTTTCAAGAAAGTGAGGGCAAAATCCTTTTTCTTCCTTTTGTGTCAACCATTAACCTTGAAGAAATGTAGAACATTGATTCTGATGGAAAAGGAGGATAAAAGTCATGAGAAAATTGGGAAGTAAGCACATATAGATGGTTTATCCTGACACATTTTATCTCTAAATAAAGAACTGGTCCATGGTTTGGACTCATGTTGATGTCTGAAGATGGCTGCTGAAGCACTAGCATATGTGCCTAGACACACAAGGATAAACTTATTGCTACGTTGTGACTCTAAGAATGTAGTGCCAAGACAGATATTTGAAGTACAGAAACACTGCCACTAGTTTACTGTCCAGACACATGGACATTGGTTAGTGCTCTGCTAACCAATCATAGTCTTGCCATATGGTTGAGGAAACTGAGACTAGAAAAATTATCTTGCCCAAGTTCACAGAACTAGCTAGCCTGGCTACACATCTCTACTTGTGACTTTGGTCAAGTCCTTGGGTTTTTCCCAAGACCATTTCCCAGGGTTTCTTACTTTCCTTTGTTTTGTTTTGAGTATTTTGGAGATAATTAATGTCTCATGGCCAGGTTTTTATCTTCAGCACACTGCTGCGCACATGATTTTGAATTATGTGAAGACCTTCAGTGAAGTTTAAATATTCTGTGGTGACCTTTGCAGAAGAACTTTAACTCCTCTATATTTTGTTTTCTATTTTATTTGTGTGAGAATGTATGACTGCATGTTCTGAGACCCATTTAATATCCTACTTCAGTCCCACAATTTACATAACCTTAAAACATTTCTTAACACACTGAGTGAGAATTATTTATTTCAATTTTCTTTATCCTGGGGATTTGTGAGAGTCAGGCTATAACAAATTTCTTTAAAATTTAATCATCAAAGTGATGTTCCAAGCTTCTATAATCAAGTTTCCTGTGCAAGAAGAGTGGTTTTTTAATATTCTCTGACTTTAAAAATTATATAAAGACTATATAAGTCGCTAAATTATTATCCAAAATGTGAATAAATTGTTAATAGATATATTACTTTTGTAGCCTCAAATATTCTTAATTTTTGAGAATACATAAAGTACAAAATTAAAGCTTTCCCTTTTATCTTGATTCATGTCAACAGATCAGGAGATGGGTCGGAATCAGGAGCAAGCTACAGGGATAATCTGCCAGAGCATTAAATTTCACTGACAATACAGCCTTTTCAAACAGAAAAAGCAAGGAAATTTTTTTTACAACAAAGTTAACAAATGTATATATATAATACTTCTATTTAGCAATTACACAATTATCAAGCTGCACATCTTAATAAGCTGCCAACAAGGTAAAGGTCTCCTTGGTCCATTACGAGCAAGTAAACAAGCAGCAGATTTATGACTTTGAAAGGTATTCATGTACTTGTCAAATCATAATACCCAAGAATCCATGGGGGGGGGAGTGCTTCCATCTGCAAGGATACAGTAAAGCCCAGAAGATCCCCTTGTGTTGTGGGCTTTCCATGATGTCATGAAGAGCTATAAGAAAACACTGTCCATGAGAAAAGTAGAGAATGGAACAAATCTGATAAGTTTTAATTAAGCTGCAAAAGGTTTCTATTTCTGACTACACAGAAAGAAAAATGAAGATCTTTTTAAAAATAAAATGTATTTTTTATTACCAAAGGACAATTAAATTTTCTAGTCAAAAAGAATACTAATGTTGGGTGTTGCTAGGTGCTGTATAGATATTTGGTATATATTTATATCATGAGGAAGAAGGAAGCAGTGTGTAGGTTTTTATATATGAGGGTGTGGTTACAGTGGGAATGTGATATCATCCATTTGCAGCCATTTGCAAGGTCCAGGTATCATATTGTCTCCAGGTAAGTGGGTTTTTATTTATTTATTTATTTTAATCAGGAGGTAGAGGGATTCTGAAGCACAGTGTAAAAGATCTGAAAAGTTTCACAGGGAAACTCATGGATATGAATCCTCTATCTTACAGAAGCACCAGATTGCTTTCAATGTGCCGGTAACTGAATTTCAGCATTATGTCCCATAAGTAAAAAACTAACTCAGTCTACTCATAGCTTAATAATAACTGAACGTTTTAAGGACACTTGCTCAAACTATGTAAATGAAAAGTTATTATCCAAGAAACATGCTGTGCATATTTTTAAATTATTTGTAAAATTATTCTTTCCTCACTATTTACAAATGAAAAGCAATTTTTTGAAAAGATGAATATGAAAATTCAAATCTACAGTTCCCCTTAATGAAAAACATTTAAAGCTGGTTTAAAACACAAACTTCCTTGACTATTCTATAAATGAAAATTCAACATAGTTAAAAATCCAAAAAAAAAAAAAAGTACCTTCCTGGCCTTAGAGTTCCTGGATGATGGAGGATTAGAGAGGCAGAGAGATCACTTCTTTCCCAGAAAGATTAGCTAGAGGACAGGCAGAGACTGTCTGGAGGGCTGCTCTAGGGCTCAGAACACCAGGGAAAGGCAAGACACCATTCAGACAAGAGAGAGGTGAAGGAAAGGCATCTCAGCTGGCTAGAAAATCCCATGAGTAGAGCTGCAAAAGCAGCAACAGGCAGCCTTCCTCCTACCTACAGAGCAACCAGCAGTCTGCAGACTGCAGCAGCTGTGGACTGCAGTGGCTATGGACTGAGGGGGTTACAGGGATCCTCTTGCCCAAGAGAAGGGAGAGGGAGGGACACAGCCTATAGCAAATTCAGATTTTAGCCAGAGAACTTGGTCTGCTGCATTGGAGGATTCCCACACTTCTAGGCTGGCTGGGGGCATGATATAGTTTGCACTGAGAGCTGGCAGGGAGCTAAAGATAATTTGCCTTCCCAAACACCCTCCCTAATTGCCTGGGCTGGTTGCAGAGGAGGCAGAGGGAGGAAGGGTATGGCCAGCCAACGGTGGAGAATAGCTTCTTAGAAAGTTTGTTTGCAAGGCTTGGCCAGGCCTCAGGACATTGCTTCTTCATTGCAACCACCCAAGGAGTTACACTAAATGAATTATCCACTAACACCTGGGGTCTGAGCTGAGTGGTCTGCTGACCAGACCAGAGAAGTGCATGAAAAGGGAAGAATGAAAAGAAATAAATAAAAGAAGCAAGAAGATGTCTTTACTGCCACCCTCTGTAAGGCCTTTGGAAACTGGCCTAAACCCCATTACTGAGTTCTTAGCCCAGGTTTGATCAGTTAAATAGGGGCAATGCAAAATATCTAAAACAGGTTGAACCAAGAGTCAAAGAACAGTGGTAGCACACAGCTCCTTAACAGTAAATCCCTAGGCAAGAGAGAGAAATTGAACAGCAGAGTAAATTCAGCATCAGAATCAGATGCCTAGATATCAGCAAAAAATTGCAAGCCATACAAAGAAAAAAAAAGATAAGACTCAGGCAAAGGAATAAATCAAAGCTCCAGATGAGATGTAGGACTTGAAACAGCTAATCAATGAGGTTCATACCAATCTCCTAAATTAAATCATGAAGTTGAAGGACAACATGACTAAAGAAATAAAAGACATTAAGAAGACACTGAGTAAGCACAAAGAAAAATTTGAAATCTTGAATAGAAAAATAACAGAGCTTATGGGAATGAGAGACAAAATAAGTGAGATTAAAAATACAATAGAGGCACACAACAGCAGATTTGAAATCAGGGAAGAAAGAATCAGCAGCATAAAGGAAAGAACAAATGAAATTGAAGATAAAAAAGAAGAGAGAGAGAAAAGAAAGGAAAAAAATTGAGCAGGTGCTCAAGGTGTTGAATGATAACATGAAGTGCATGAACATATGTGTTATGGGAGTTACAGAAGGAGGTGAGAAGGGGAAATGGGCAGAAAGTGTATTTGAGGAAATAATGGCTGAAAATTTCCCAATTCTAATGAAAGACATGAATATATGAGTTCAAAAAGTGCAGCATGCTACAATTAGAATAAATCCAATAGACCTATCCCAAGACACATAATATGCAGAACGCCAAATGCCAAAGAGAAAAATTCCAAAAGCAGCCAGGGAAACATCACATAAGAGGGATGTCCAGAGCTGGTCCCCGTGTGCCTCCCGCAGACTCTCAGGGCTGTAGTTGGGTGGCTTGTGGTCTCGGCATTCACAGCTGTAAATTTCCACCTGAGTATCGCCTTCACTGCATCCCGTTAATTATGGAAGAAGGTTCATAAGCACAAGCATCAAGGTACAGGGCTTGGCTGAGACAAGATGGCATTGGTTTAGGTGGGCACTTACCATCTCTCTCGCAGAGGATGGATGATTGGAGACCGAATCTGCCCGAGTGGTCTGTTCTGGGAGCCCATGAAGCAAGAACTTTAGGGACATCGATCTAGAGGGAGCTGGACAATGAGGTGGATTGCTCAAGATAAAATTGTGAGTTTTTCCCTAGCTGGAAATCGTGGATGCAGACAGCTAAGCTCCACCCTCAGGGCAAAGGGCTAGGGCAAGCCCTGACTCCCGCCGGCCACCTGGTGAGAGGGAGCATTCTCCGAGAATGGGAGGCTGCTGGCAGAGGGTGGAGAAGAGTTTCCTTTCTGTGGGTTTGGCTTCCTGGACCCCCTTGAAGCTTTGGGGAGCACACCAGCAGGCTTGAAGTAGTGCTGGGCTGAGGGGAGAGGTGATCTGCTGAGGAAGCCTGATTTACCTAGCCTCCCTGGGATACTGAGGCTTGCCTCGGAAGGGGGTGTAGTCAGCCAATTTTATAGTTCCACTGAAGAGTATCAGAGTTTCAGGATCCCTGGGTGGCCAGGCAGTGGGAAGTGTTTGATAAGATTCCATGAGCCTATTTAGTGTCCCCTCAGTGGAGGGGGTGATCTAGAAGAGGCCTTCTTTTGGGTCCATTATTTCTCAAAAAAAAAAAAAATTACATAAAAAATAAAATTTTTTAACTTAGTTTATTCACTAAAATCTGCCTCAAAACCTGCAAAGAGAATCCTGCAGGATAATTGATTGATGAACACAGGCAGGCTGAGAGGCTCCACAGGGGCCCAAGAAGGAACGCTGCTCTTCTTTAGCTTTGTTTGACTGCTTGCTTGTGTATTTCTTTGTTTGGTTGGTTTGTTTGTTTCTTTCTTGCTTTTCTTTTCTCTTACCTCTCCCCGCCCCCCTTTTTTTCCTTAAATTAGGTGCTGCTAGCTTGTTTCTTCTTTGCTGTGTTTCTTCTTCCCTGAATTCCCATTCTCTGTGTATATTGACTTTGTCTACTAACACTACCTCTTTTCCTTCCTTCACCTTTCTACCTTCTGCTTTCTGTTGTGGTTCTTACAGTCCATCATTTTTCATTAGTCCTCAACTTCATGGGTACTGATTTCTATCTTGTCTATTCTGTTTTCTTTTTTTTATTATTAATTTTTTCCTTTCAGCCCTTTCTTTACTCTTTCTCTCTCTCCTCATCATTCTGGCCTTCTAAATCATTCTATATATTTTTCTCTGTTTGGTTTCCCATTCCACTGTAGTACTCCACTTTTTTCCCCTATTATTCTACACTGCCTACATTGGTTGAATATTCATTTCACTAGGTCTTATAAGGCCCCTCTTCTAACTTTTATCAATATTACTATTACCCTTTTTCCTTTCTTAGCACTTTCAATTCCTCTGGCCCTACTCTTTTTCTTTCAGGGGAACAGAGAAAAAAGCAAGGAAATAGAACATGAAGAACAAAGTATCAAAGAGAAAATTTAACATACACACAGAACCACCAGCTGAAAAAAACTCCAGAGCAGAGAAAGAGGCTAATCAACTGAATAAACTCAACAAGATAAAATGATGACCAGAGGGAATAAAAAATAACAAAGCATACTGAGAAACAGGAAGACATGGACCAGCCCAATGAACAAACTAAAAACCCAAAAGAGAGGAAGAGCATTGAACAACTAATCAAAGCTGTCCAAACAAATATCATGGGCCAACTTAATGAAGTGAAGGAAGAAATTAAGGATATTAAGAAGACACTGGGAGAACATACTGAAGAAATAGGAAACATACATAAAAAGATAATGGATATGATGGTGATGAATGGCACAATCCAAGAAATCAAAAACACGCTGGAGTCACAAAACAGCAGATTTGAACAGGCAGAAGAAAGAATTAGTGATGTTGAAGACAGTACGTCTGAAATCAAACAGATAGTAGAACAGATAGATAAAAAGATAGAAAAAATCCAGCAGGGACTTAGGGACTTAACCGACAACACAAAACGCACAAATATACGCATTATAGGCATCCCAGAAGGAGAAGAGAAGGGAAAGGAAACAGAAGGAGTGTTGAAGGAAATAATGGCTGAAAACTTCCCAACCCTATTGAGGAAGATGGAAGTACATGTCCAGGAAGCACAATGCACCCCAAACAGTATAAATCCCAACAGCCCTACTCCAAGACATATAATTATCAAATGTCCAAAGCTCAAGACAAAGAGAAAATACTCAAGGCAGCAAGAGAAAAGAGAACCATCACATACAAGGGAAGCACAATAAGATTAAGTGCTGATTTCTCATCTGAAACCATGGAGGCAAGAAGACAGTGGTATGACATAGTCAAGGTACTAAAAGAAAAAAAATTCCAGCCATGAATTCTTTATCCAGCAAAGCTGGCATTCAAAAATGTTGGAGGGTTCAAAATATTCACAGATAAACAGAAATTACAAGAGTATGCCAATAAAAAACCTGGACTTCAAGAAATACTAAAGGAAGTTCTATAGGTTGAAAGGAAAGAAACAGGAGAGAAAGAGTTGGAGGAGAGTATAAGAACAACTAAAAAGACAAAAAGAGCAAAAAAACAACATAAGACTTACATAAACTGAACGAAAATATGGCTGATGTAAAAAATTCATTGAGAGCAGTAACACTGAATGTTAATGGATTAAACTCACAAGTCAAGAGACACAAATTGGCAGAATGGATAAGGAAATATGATCTATCTATATGCTGTCTACAAGAGACCCACCTTAGACCCAGAGATTCAAGGAGGCTGAAAGTGAATGGATGGAAACAATTTTACAAGTAAACAACCAAAAAAGGGCAGGAGTAGCTTTCCTAATATCGGACAAAATAGACTTTAAATGCAAAAATATGTATTGTAAGAGACAAAGATGGACACTATATATTAGTAAAAGGGTAATCTTTCAAGAAGAGAGAACAGTCATAAACATTTATGCACCTAATCAAGGTGCCTCAAAATACATGAGGAAAACACTGGAAAAACTAAGTGGAGATATAAATGCCTCTACAATTATAGTGGGGGACTTTAATACACCATTATCACCATTAGACAGAACATCTAAACAGAGAATCAATAAAGAAATAAAGACTCTGAATAATACATTAGAAGACCTGGACCTAATAGATATATACATAACGCTACACAAAAATACAGTGGGATATACATTCTTCTCGAGTGCACATGGATCATACTCCAAGATAGACCACATGCTAGGCCAGAGAACAACTCTCAATGAATTCAGAAAGATTGAGATTAAACAAAGTAATTTCTCTGATCGCAGTGGAATGAAATTGGAAAGCTATAAGGGCCAGAGAACCAGATTAGGCAGAAAGATATGGAAGTTAAAGAACACACTCTTAGACAAAGAGTGGGTCAAGGAGGACATCTCAAAAGAAATGACCAACTACCTTGAAATGAATGAAAATGACAAGACAACATATCAAAACTTATGGGAAGCAGCCAAAGCTGTACTGAGGGGGAAATTCATAGCCATAAATGCATATATTAAAAAAGAAGAAAGAACAAAAATTGAAGACGTAACTGCAAACCTGGAGGAATTGGAAAAACAAAACAAACTAACCCCAAAGGAAGTAGAAAGAAGGAAATAACAAAGATTAGAGCATAACTAACTGAAATAGAAAATAAGGACACACTAGAAAAAGTAAATAAAACTTAAAGCTGGGTCTTCGAGAATATCAATAAAATTGACCAACCCTTAGCCAGACTAACAAAGAAAAAGAGAGAGCAGATGCAAATAGACAAAATAAGGAAGGAGGAAGGCGATATCACTACTGAGCCCACAGAAATAAAGAATGTCAAAGAGGATACTTTGAAAAATTATATGCCAAAAAGAATGATAAATTAGAGGAAATAGACAAATTCCTAGAAACTCACAAGCAATCTACATTGACAAAAGAAGAAATTGATTAACTCAACTGTCCAAATACAAGTAAAGAGATAGACTCAGTCATCAGAAAAGAGCCCAGGACCAGATGGCTTCACAGCTGAATTCTACCAAACATTCCAGAAAGAGCTAACACCAATCCTGCTTAAGCTCTTCCCAAAAATAGAAGTAGAAGGAACATTGCCTAACTCATTCTATGATGCCAATATTACCCTAATACTAAAACCAAACAAAGATACCACAAGAAAGGAAAATTACAGACCAATTTCTCTAATGAACATAGATGCTAAAATCCTCAACAAAATACTTGCTAATGATGTTCAACAATACATCAAATGAATTATACACCATGACACCATGACCAAGTGAATTTCATCCTGGGCATGCAAGGATGGTTCAATATAAGAAAATCAATCAATGTAATACACCACATAAACAGATAGAAAGAAAAAAATCACATGATCATCTCTATAGATGGAGAAAAAGCATTCGACAAAGTACAGCATCCTTTCCTGATTAAAAAAAAAACAATGCAAAAGATAGGAATAGAAGGAAACTTTCTGAACATGATAAAGGGTATATATGAAAAACCCAAAGCTAATATCTTCAATGGTGAAATCCTAAAAGCCTTCCCTCTGAGATCGGGAAAAAGACAAGGATGCCCACTATCACCACTCCTATTTAACATTATCTTAGAAGTACTTGCTCAAGCCCTGAGGCAAGAAAAAGATATAAAAGGCATCCAAATTGGAAAAGAAGAAATAAAAATTTCATTATTTGCAGACGACATGATCTATACTAGAAAGCCCTGAGAAATCTATAACAAAGCTTCTAGAACTTATAAAGGAGTTCAGTAACATCACAGGATATAAGATCAATGCTCAAAAATCAATAGCATTTTCTGTACACCAATAACGAGCAATCTGAGGAGGAAAACAAGAAAAAAATACCATTTATAATAGTAACTAAAATAACAAATACATAGGAATAAATTTAACTAAAGATGCAAAGGACTTATATACAGAAAACTACAAAACACTGTTATAGGAAATCAAAGAAGTCTTAAATAAATGGAAGAATATTCCCTGTTCATGGACAGGAAGACTAAACATCATCAAGATGTCTATCCTACCCAAACTAATCTACAGATTTAATGCAATCCCAATAAAAATCAACACTGTATTTTTTAAGGACTTGGAAAAACTAACTACAAAATTTATTTCGAAGGGTAAGAGGCCCCGAATTGCCAAAGACATACCGATAAAGAAAAATGAAGTTGGCGGTATCACACTACCTGACTTTAAAACATACTACAAAGCTACAGTGCTCAACACTGCATGGTATTGGCACAAAGATAGACATACTAACCAAGGGAACTGAATAGAGATGGCTGATATAAATCCTCGCATATACTGTCATCTGATATTCGACAAGGCCACCAAGCCCACTCAGTTGGGAGAGAATGGCCTCTTCAACAAGTGGAGCTTGGAGAACTGGATATCCATATCCAAAAGAATGAGAAATGAATACCATCTTATACAAAAATAGACTCAAGATGGATCAAAGATCTAAATATAAGAGCCAAGACCTTAAAGACCTTGGAAGATAATGTAGGGAAGCATCTACAGGACCTTATGATAGAAAATGGTTTCATGAGCATCACACCCAAAGCACAAGCAGCAAAAGAAAAAATAAATAAAAGGGATCTCCTCAAAATTAAAAGCTTTTGCACCTCAGAGAATGTTATCAACAAAATAAAAAGGCAGCCTACCCAATGGGAGAAAATATTTGGCAAACATATATCTGACAGGAGCCTAATATCCTGCATATATAAAGAAATCCTAAACCTTGAAAATAAAAAGACTAACAACCCCTTTAAAAAATGGGCAAGTGACCTGAAAAGACACTTCTCCAAGGAAGAAATACAAATGGCTAAAAAGCACATGATAAAATGTTCGACATCACTAGCTATTAAGGAAATGCAAATCAAAACTACAATGAGATACCATCTTACACCCATTAGAATGGCGGCTATTAAAAAAACAGTAGAGTATAAGTGTTGGAGAGAATGTGGAGGAAAGGGAACCCTCATCCACTGCTGGTGGAATTGTGTGATTGTCCAGCCAGTGTGGAGGACAATTTGGCATTTCCTCAAAAAGCTAACTATAGATCTTCCAAATTATCCAACGATTGCCCTGCTGGGTATATACTCAGGAGAACTGAAAGCAAAGATATGAATAGATATATGCACACCAACGTTCATAGTGGCATTGTTCACTATTGCCAAAAGTTGGAATCAACCCAGATGCTCATCAACAGATGAATGGATAAACAAAATGTGGTACATATATACAATGGAATATTACTCAGCTGTAAGAAGGAATAAAGTGCTAACCAATGGGATAACATGGATGAATCTTGAAGAGCTTATGTTGAGTGAAGCAAGCCAGGCTTTGAAGGATGAACAGTACATGACCTCACTGATATGAATTAAGGAAATTGAGCAGTCTCTGAGAACTATTGTCTGAAAGATAGGTTTGCAAGAAAGAGAAAGAGAAGAGAAAGTTTTGAGCCATCACCCATGTGGACGTAATCCATGGTAAAGTGACAGAGTGTAGTTGTGTATTGAAGGGATAGGTAGTGATATTATTGGGTTTGGTGGTGCAGGGTTGATAGGTGGGTAGATTGGGAAGGGTGGGTTAGAATACTTAGGATACTGGGGGAAGAGATGGGATAGAGACCAGGTGAACACTTGGGATTTGTGGGTATGAGGCTGAAAGTACAGAGGTGGGAATGCTCTTTTGGCGATATTACAAAGAAGTGTCACTGCTTTAGGGTGTTTGTTGGGGAGGCATTTGGGACAGGGCGCATCTGGAGCAGGCTTCTAGGGAGTGTGTGAGAGTTCATCCTGTCATGTGTTGTATCAGTGGGTAGAGATCCACACAATGAGCGGGAAGGAGATGGACTCCCATTTTTGGGAGGACTGATTCACTCAGAAATAGACAGGTGGGTGTCTCTTAAGAGCAAGGGTGGTTCCTAATAGGGGAGGATGAACCATTGTGTCAAGACCTCTTGTTGCATGTAACTATGAATCTTGTCATCCAATGAGTCAAGCCAGGGGGATGGGGAGGGAGGAACAGAATAGATCAAACAGGGGGTATTTAGTGGTCAGTGGAAATGTTTTTCATTACTTTACAGTGATGGACACAGGACATGGTAAATATCATCAAAATTTATAAAAGTGTATGATCTAAAATGTAAACCATACTGTAAACCATTGACAATGTTTAGTAGCTATGTTTCACTTTCTGTATATCAGTTATAACAATGCTACCATCCACATACAAAAAGGTTTTAATGTGGGGTGAGGAAAGGGGGAGGAGGTTGGTATATGACAGTCGCTTATACTCTGTTTGTGACTTTGCTGTGATCTAAAACTTCTTTGAAAATTAAATGAAAAATAGTGAGACACTGGGGAGTGAGAGGGGGAAGGTGCCACAGTACAGACTGGACACCAGATATTGCAATGATAAAAGGTAAAATGGCAAAAAAAAATTTTTTTATTTTTTCCCCTTTTTTGAATATACCAATCCTTTAATTTTATTTTATTTTTAGTTTTTTTTTTTAAAGTTTTCATGTATTTTATCTCTTACATTTAAACTTATCATTATTATTTCATTTTCCTATTAATTGTATTTGGCGATTGTATTGGCTTCATCTTTAAAGAAGCTTTGGATCACAGAAGAGTTACAACTGGGGCAGGGTGTGTCAGGCATGGGGGGGTGCATGGGAAGAAGTTCACCTGAACATACATAAAAGGTATATAAAATTGTTCAAATGCTCATGGGGCATGGCCACAGTGGGTGGAGAATCACTCAATAAATGAAAGAATACTGAATTCCTATTTTGGAGAGCTCTGCCACATTCTTAAAGGAAGCAGTAACAGTCCCCTAAGTGCAGGGGCAGTGTCTGGCAAAGGAGGATGATCCACTGATGGGCACTTGTTATTGATGACTAGCCTTCCGAGTCTTTGCTCTTGAAATTAAAACTTATCCTATTGTTATGGCGTGTCTAAGGGTTGCCTCCTGAGAGCCTCCTTGTTGCTCAAATGTGGCCTCTCTCTAAGCCAAACTCAGCATATGAATGCATTACCTTCTTCCCAGTGTGGGACATGACTCCCGGTGATGAGCCTCCCTGGCAATGAGGGATTACTACCAAGGCCAATTGGCAATAAGACTGGAAAAAGACCTCAAATAAAAGGGGGAAAAAGTAAAGACAAATGAGATCATGTGGCTAAGAGACTTCAAAGTGAGTCTGGAGGTCATCCAAGAAGTAACACTTATGCACATTTCAATAGGACCTCATAGGCTTCCAATGTGGCTATCACCCCAAATAGAGGGGCTCCTGAGGACTCTGGAGACACCCAGGTCCTATATCAGGGTGGATAGCTCTGGAGTTTGGTGCCTTATCAGTGGGCCCTACTTTGGAATCTGTGCTCCTGAGAGTGACTGAGTTGGACTCAAATATGTCTTCCCTGCACATGGTCCATCTGTCCCTTCTATTCAAACCTGTATGTGGTGCTGGAGTTTGTAAGTGTACCTCCAGAGACTGGAGTCTTTGGACTGTCCATGTGCCACCTGGGTCCGGAATTTCCGTGGAGCTGCAACTCCTACTCTACAGCTCAATGGACTCACCCAGGATACCTGGCAAGGAGATGATGATGGACAACGGCCATCCCAGGGAATGGAGAGAGTTTGCAGCTGCAGGAAGGATAATCCCATCCATCTTTTTCATGGGATATAAGCCCCCTCTCACTTGGAGGTGGAGTGGACATCACCATCCCAGACTCCTTAGGATTGGGGGAAGAGCTATGGACTAGAGTGGACTTACTGGTATTCTGTTGTAGACATATTGTGATTCAAGCAATGGAAGAAATTACAACATTGATGTGGAGCTAGTGGCCACTGGATGCTTTCAGGGCAGGGAGAGGGAAAAACAGTTGTAATACAGGGGTTTTTTTGGAACTTGGAAATTATCCTGAGTGACATTGCAACGACAGATACAGGCCATTTTATATCATCATATAACATGCAGAACTGTGTGGGAGAGAGTGTGGTCTACAATGTGAACTATGGTCCATGCTTAATGGCAAAGCCCCAGGATGTGTATATCCATTGCAAGTGATGTGCCACACTAATGAGGGATCTTTATGTGGGAGATTGTGGGAGGTGTGGGAGGTGGGGCATATGAGAATCCCTATAATTTTTGTGTAACATTTATGTAATCTAAGTATCTTTTAAAAAATAAAAAAGTATTATTAAAATAAAAAATAACAAAAACAAAAATAAAAAAAAGGGGGACTGTCCAATAAAACGTGTGGATTTCTCTTCAAAAACCATGGAAGTGAGAAGGCAGTGGTATGATATGTAAGGTACTGAAAGAGAAAAAGTGCCAGCCAAGATCTCTTTATCCAACAAAACTGTCCTTCTAATATGGTGAGCCTAAAATATTCACAGATAAACAGAAACTAAAAGAGTTTGTAAACAAAAATCCAGCTCTGCAGGAAACACTAAAGGAGGTTCTGCAGCAAGGGAAGGGAAGGGAAGGGAAGGGAAGGGAAGAGAAGGGAAGAGACGCTTGGAGGAGAGTGTAGAAGTAAAGAATATGAGAAAGGATAACCAAAAAGGTAAAAGGATGGGACAAAAATTATATATGATATATGAAAGCCAAAAGATAAAATGGCTGAAATAAGTAATGACTTACAGTAATAACATTGAATATTAATGGATTAAGCTCCCCAATCAAAAGACATAAGCTGACAGAATGGATAAAAAAAACCTGAACCATCCATATACTGTCTGCAAGAGACTCATCTTAGACTCAAGGATATAGACTGAAAGTAAAAGGTTGGAAAAAGATATTTCACCAATATGGTAACCAAAAGAAAGCAAGAGTAGCTCTGCTAGTGTCAGATGAAGCAGATTTTAAATGCAAAATGTGATGAGATGCAGAAGGTCATTATATATTAATAAAAGGGACAATCCACCCGGAAGGAGTAACAGTCAAATTACTATATACCTAACCAGGGTACCCCAAAATACATGAGGCAAACTCTGGCAAAACTGAAAAGAGAAATAGACATTTCTAATATAAGAGTTGGAGACTTCAACATTTCACTCATATCAGCAGATAGAACAACTAGACGGAAGATCAACAAGGAAACAGAGGACTTGAACTATATGATAAATGAGCTGGATCTAACAGACATATGCAAAACACTGCACCCCAAATCTGCAGGTTATACATTCTTCTCAAGTGCTCATGGATCTTTCTCCAAGATAGACCATATGTAGCACCACAACACAGCTCTCAATTAACTTAAGAAGTTTGAAACTATACAAAGAACTTTCTCTGATCATAATGGAATGAAGCTGGAAATTAATAATACGCAGGAAAAGGGAAATTTTGCAAATATATGGAGGTTAAACAACACACTCCTAAACAATCAGTGCGTCAAAGAAGAAATTGCAAAAGAAATTAATATATATCTCAAGACGAATGAAAATGAGAACACAATTTATCAAAACTTGTGGGATACTGTGAAGGCAGTGCTGAGAGGGAAATTTATAGCCCTAAATGCCTATATTAAAAAAGAAAAAAGAGCTGAAATCAAAGATCTAACTGAACATCTGGAGAAAACAAAAGAGAACAGCAAACCAATCCCAAAGCAAGCAGATTGAAAGAAATAACAAAGAATAGAGTAGAAATAAATGAAATGGAGAAAATCAACAAAACCAAAAACTGGTTCTTTGAGAAAATCAGTAATATTGACAAACCCTTAGCTAGACTAACAAAGAAAAAAGAGAGAAAGTGCAAATAAATAAAATCATAAATATAAGGGGGGACATTATGATTGACCCCACAGAAACAAAAAGGATCATAAGAGGATATTTTGTATGCCAACAAATTAGACAACCAGATGAAATGGAAAAATTACTAGAAATTCACAAACATCCTACATCGAATCTACAAGAAATACAGAAACTCAATAAACAAACCAATCACAAGCAAAGAGACTGAATCAGCCATCAAACATCTTCCATCTAAGAAAAGCCCAGGACCAGATGGTGTCACAGGTGAGTTCTACAGAAAATTTTGAGAAGAATTAAGACTAATCCTGTTTAAACTCTTGCAAAATATTGAAAAAGAGGGAAAATTTCCCAACATATTTTATAAAGCCAACATTACCCTAATACCAAAGCCAGATAAAGATACTACAAGAAAAGAAAATTACAGATCAGTCTCTCTAATGAACATAAATGCAAAAATTCTCAACAAAATGCTTGCAAATAGAATCCAACAGCATATAAAAACAATTATACCTCACAGTCAAGAGGGTTTTATTCCTGTGAAGAAATATCAGACAAATCCAAATTAAGAAAGACTCTATAAAATAACTCATCAGATCTCTTTAAAAGTGTTAAGATCATGAAAGACAAAGAAAGACAGAGGAACTACTCCATAGTAAAGAATGCTGAGTTGGCATAGCAAGTAAATGCTGGATTAGATCCTGGAACAGAAAAATGACATAAAATTTTAAGTGGGCCTGTAGATTAGATAATATTGTATCAATGCCAGTTTCCTGATTTTGATTGTTATGCTATATTTTTATAAGATGTTAACATTTGGGGAATTCTTTGTACTATTTTTTTTAATATTTTAAAAGATGCTTAGATTACATAAATGTTACACAAAAATTACAGGGATTTCCATGTTCCCCACCTCCCACACCTCCCATAACATCTCACATAAACATCTTTCATTAGTGTGGCTCTTTGTACTATTTTTGTAATATTTTTATAAATTTGAAATTATTCCAAAATGAAGAGTTTAAAACTTGTTTAATGATTAAAAAAGGGTGGTTCAACATAAGAAAATCAATTGACATAATACACCACATTAACAAATTGAAGGGAAAAAAACACACGATCATCTCGATTGATGCAGAAAAGGCATTTGACAAAATCCAGCATCCTTTTGTGATAAGTACATTTCAAAAGATAGGTATAGAAGAGAAGTTCCTCAACATAATAAAGGGCATATATGAATATCCCACTATCAACATTGTACTCAATGAGAGTTGAAAGCTTTCCCTTGAAGATCAGGAATAAGACAAGGATGGCTTCTGTCACCACTGTTATTCAATATTGTGCTAGAAGTTCTATCTAAAACAATTAGGCAAGAAAAAAATAAAAGGCATCCAAATTGGATAAGAGGAAGTAAAGCACTCACTGTTCACAGATGACATGATTTGGTATTTAGAAAATCCAAAGATATCTATAACAAAGCTATTAGAGCTAATAAATGAGTTTAGCAAAGTGGCAGGATACAAGATCTACATGCAAAAATCAGTAGTGTTTCTATAAACTAGTAATGAGCAAGCTGAGGAGAAAATTTTAAAAATTCCATTTCCAATAGCAACAAAAAGACTCAAATATCTAGGAATTAATTTAACCAGGAATGTGAAGGATTTGTATTCAGAAAACTATAAAACTTTGCTAAAAGAAATCAAAGAAGACCTAAACAAATGGAAGGACATTCTATGTTCATGGATTGGAAGAGTGAACTTCATGAAAATGTCAATTCTATCCAAATTGGTTTATAGATACAATGCAATACTAATCAAAATTCTAACAGCCTACTTTACAGAAATAGAAAAGTCAGTCACCAAATTTATTTGAAGGGAAAAGGGTCCCGAATAGCCAAAAACATCCTATAAAAGAGAAACGAAGTCAAAGGATTCATACTTCCTGAACTTGAAGTGTATTATAAGTCTACATTGGTCAAAACAACATGATACTTGCATAAAAATAGACACATTGATCATTGGAATCAAATTGAGAATTCATAAATAGACCCTCACCTCTATGGTCAACTGATTTTTGATAAGCCTACCAAGTGCACTTTTCTGGGACAAAACAGTCTCTTCAACAAATGGTGCTGGGACAACTGGATATCCATAACCAAAAGAATGAAGGTGGACCCCTATTTCACTCCCTATACAAGAATCAACTCAAAATGGATCAAAGATCTAACCATAAAAGCCAGGAACATAAAACTCTTAGAATATAATATAAAGAAATATCTACAACAACTTGTAGTAGGCGAAGCTCTCTTAAACCTTATAACCAGAGCACGAGCAACAAAGGAAAGAATTGACAAATGGTACTTCCTCAAATTTAAACACTTCTGCGCCTTAAAAGACTTTGTGAAGAGAGTCTATAACAAAGTTTTAGAACTAATAAAAAAATTCAGCAAAGTGATGGGGTACAAGACCAACATGCAAAACTCAGTAATGTTTCTATGCACAAGTAATGAAGACTATAAAGAGGAAATCAAGAAAAAAATTATTTATGAAAGCAACTAAAAGAATTAATAATCTAGGAATAAATTTAACCAACAATATAAAGGATTTATGCATGGAAAACTGCAAAGCATTTCTAAAAGAAATCAAAGAAGACCTAAGTAAATGGAAGGGTATTCCTTGTTCATGGATTGGAAGGCAAAATTTATCTACCCAAAGCCATTTACAAATTCAATGCAATCCTAACCAAATTCCAAAAGCATCCAAAAGTCAAACATCAAACTTTTATGGAAGGGTAAGGGGTTCTGGATAGCCAAAACCATTTTGAAAAAGAATAATGCAGTTGGAGGACTCACACTTTCAAATTTAAAAACTTATTACAAAGCCACAGTGATCAAAAGAGCATGGGGGGAGTGGATGTAGCTCAAGTGGTTCAGCGCCTGCTTCCCAAATATGAGGTCCTTGGTTCTATTCCTGGTACTTCCTAAAAAAAAAATCCAAATTAAAACCATAATGAGATACCATTTCACTTTCACCAGAATGGTTACTATTTTAAAAAACTGAAAATAATAAGTGTTGGAGAGAATATTCTTCTACTATTTCACCAAAGATGATTTATAAATTATGAGTAGATAGCCAGATATCATAATTTTTCAATTGATGTTCAAAATAGGAGTGACAGACCCTACCCTACAAAGTAGAAAAATAAAATAAGCTTTTAAGAGAGCTCCATTGTGTTGTTATGTGACTGTTTTCCCTGACTGAAGGGGTCATAAAAATGGAAAAATTATTTTTGTATAAAATCCTTGTATCTGTTCATTTTATTCGGTATCAGGGCCAGAGGGAAGGCAATCAGGCATGCCAAATGTAGAAAGAGTTTTGTTTTGTAGTGTTTTGTTTTACCTAATATGGACAAGGCATTCCTTTTTGCCAAAATAATTAAAGTCATATGGCACGACTGGATAAATAACTGAAGTTGTAATTATATTTTTTTCAATTTTATAAAACGTTGCTTGTCTTATTTTCTCCAATTAACTCCTTTTCCTCGTATTGTTCGATGGCAGCTGGGCACTGCATATTTATTTCACTGAGTTTAGCTCACTCACAAATCTCCAGTGCTTCCAAGACCTGGACTTTTCCCAGAGGAGAGATTCTTTCTCTTTTCCCTGCGGGACAAGGTAATATTGGGTGACTGATGGTTCACATGAGAAGAATCACAACCAATAAGGCTCACCTGTCCCAAAAGCTACCAACCAACTTTCAGGGATGAGGTGGAAAAAGCAAAGTTGAGTTTGGACTTCAATAATCAATTTCCATAGGATAACCCAATCTGCTTTGTTCAATAATGTTTTTTACTCTGTTCCCATTCAAAATTATAGCAATGACATTCTTTTTAGTGAATTGAATAGCTTGGTAATTAAGGTTCTATGTCTTCATATGTCTTCTAAACACCATCTTTTAAAAAAGCAATTGTACAAAATAAAGATACAATTTGCCATCTTTAACGTAACTATAACTCCATTATCCCGTGTCAACTAGACAACAGGAGAAAGAATAGAATGCGTTTCCCAAGCTGTGTATTCCTTTTTTAAATCTATCATCAAAAGTCTGAAAGCTGTATGACAAAATAAAGGTGGGCTCGCCTTTAGCTGTCGTTGAGGTTGTAGCCGTCACGGAACTCCCCAGCGCCCCTGTTGGACCAAGGTGAGACCCACCATTCTGTAGCCCAGGGCAATGAGCTTCAGGCAGCCCTGAAACTCAGCCTGGACTCTCAGTTCCAGAGCCAGAGCTGTTGTGGGACAGCCTGCATGGACGACTCATACGGGAGAAAAGCAACAATCACGACAAAAATAAGACAGTATTTGTTATATGAAAGACCCCCAAGGAATAGACTTCCCTATATCATGTGAGGCAGCTACACCACTCAGAGGGAAGGTGACACGGAGACAAGTTAGCATTGATGTAGCATAAACTGATACCAGGAATCAGTGATATAGAAAGATGAGAAGTTGACTTAAATGTCTTAGAACTGGAGTTCTGATCATTTAATTGAAGGATAGCTTGGTTTCTTTTTAAAAATCTCTTTTAGGAAAGTAATGCTTTCCTAAGTGAAAAATTAAAATGCAAATGAAATTAAAATGAGAAATTGAATTATAGGCCTTATTATATATAGGGCTCGCTAGATTTATAAAGTTAAAAAAACAAAAATAATGTTTTAACAAAAATGTAGCTCGGAACCCCAATCCATTTAAACATTTGTTAAATATTGTATAAAACAATATAAGTATTTATATGCTGGAAGTGTGTATGTGTGAATATGTGTGTGTATGTGTATCTATGTTTAAGCATACTTAAAAATAGGTTATTGGAATGACTTTCCTGGAATATTTAGATTAGCTTTTTCATAATCATTTGTTACTTGGCGTTTTAGTCAAATATATAACCAAGAGTTATTTTCCAAAATTAAAGGTCTTAACAACTGCACACAAGAATACAAGCTATACAAAAATGTTATGGCATAACAAGTAATGATTTTTTTTAAATAGCATAAATTTATTCTAGAATAAATGGATATAAAATACACATTTGATTTTATCCAAAGTTAAAAAGTCACATTGAAGCCACTCAGTTTCACCCATATCACAAATGGAAATATCTAAGAAGCAGTTTTCCTTTGTTCCTCTGAGCTTTGCAGGAAAGCAATGTTCTTGTAAGAACTCTGGGCATGGAAATGACTTTGATCTAAATCAAGTGATGTTTGTGCTATCCTTAGGTCCATCAAAGCATCTAGGAAAGTGGTAAATTTGAACCCTCTGCCACCCACCCTGAGCGTCAATGCATAGCTTATGAAATGGACCTTAGACTTTGTGTTGCAAAATAAGTAACATAAAACATGAAAATGCACACTACATTTAAAGGCAACTCTATTGGGAAAGAATTATGTTGATATAGAATATAATCACAACACATTTACTTAACTAAATCTTTTATTTTAATATATAAATATCAATCACCTCATTTCCTAATGGTTTAATACAAAAGCATTATGAAGTTAATTTTATACAATGAAATTTTGGCTTTTAAAAATTTAATCATAGCCTCCTAAAAAGACACTGCATTGATATTGAGTCCAGTAGCACTCTTTCTTCTAACTCACAGCATACAATGTGTTACTTGATTTTTCTCTTAGGTTATTTCCACAGATATTTAAATATTAAAAATATTATATTCCATGTATAACCTGGGGTTTGATTTCTCTTGATAATGTTCTACTTTTTTAATCAAAGTGAAAAATATTTAATAAAGTATAAAATTCACCTACTATACTGTACTGTAATGCATTCTGCTTTAATCTTTTCTTTTTCATGGTTGTCAATCACCGGTACAATTTCAAAAGGTAGGAAATGAAGATTCGGCATTTTCTTAACTCCTACACAATTCATGCTGATTTTTGCCCTCAGAATTTTCATTAAAACTAGTTGTTTTATTCAGATTTGTATATTAATAACTGAGGCCATATCCTGTTAATGTTTCAATACTCTCAACTTTAGATTCCTGAAGTAGGAGCCAGCGTCATATTTAAACCATTTCAAGGATATTGAAACCTTATACATAACCTCATAAAGACTTTGAAGTTTCAAATTTAATATCATATAAAAAAATGTTTGTGCTCTGATGCCTTTCACTTATTGTTTTTCAAAAACATGGTTTTTAAACACAAGGTTTTAAAAACTCAAGAGTTCAGATGAGGAAAGTAAATTTTCAAAGAATGAGCTATAGTTACAGTAGACTTTGTATATCTCTGTAGGTCACCTCTACTGCACCTCATTAATAACAAAGGATATTGTGGTAAGGTCTGCAGGGTACTAATTTAATACCTATATTGAGTAACTATTATATTCTAGGAATATCAATCCTTTTGCTCTTTGGCCTCTCTCCAGAAATGGCTCATCCCTGCCCCTGTGTGGGAAAGAAGCTAAGAGGTCAACATAAAACCTCCTGCTGAATTAATGAAACATGTCCATTGCTGCTGAGGGTGTCGATGCAGTTAAGCCCTTTTGAAGAAGCCAAGACAAATTGTCACCAGAAAAGGTGTTGTACCAGAAAAGGGATATCCAGGTAAGATTTCATCCTTGACCTGGTAATGTTTCTCTCAAGGAGGATGTGGAGTTCTGAACATAAGTTAGTATTCCCAGCCCCGTGACACAAGGTATGCGATTGAGTGACTCAAGATTCCATAAAAGTGACTTTAGGAGACTGGCATCTTTGCAAAACTCTATCTATAATGGACTACAATACAGCATACCGTTTGATTTATTACAGCAGCCACAAGAAATTAAGACACTGTCAATTCTTAAGATAACGGTTTGCTTTTTTTGTTGGTCTACTTCCATAAGTCTACTGTAATTCCAAAATGATTCTGGAAGGAAAGAATTATTAAAATGCAAAACTGTGATACTGGGAATAACAAGAATCATTTCAAGCCATGATTAGCAATTAATCATATACTGGTAATTTTAAACCTGCTGCTCCTAGTGGCAAAACTAACCCTAAATTCTGTATGTCATGGATATATAATCCTCTTGATGGGAGGAACAGTGAGTATCTGGGAACAGTAACACAATTCAGCACTTGAATCTTCAGAGATTGTCAGAGCCAAGAGGAGGGACTGTTTGATAAAAGTTGCGGGAAGCAAAATAATGATTGCTTGATTAAAATAATTAATATAATGATGTTGGAACATTTTCTTTTTTTGTGTTTTTTTTTTAATATATTTTTTATTATAAAAAAAACTGTATTTAGATTACATAAATGTTCCATAGAAATATAGGGGTTTCCCATATGCCCTGCTTCCTATACCTCCCATATTTTCCAACATTAACAACATCTTTCATTAGTGTGGTACATTTGTTACAATTGATGAAAACATTTTAGAGCATTGCCACTAAGCATGGATTATAGTTTACATTGTAGTTTACCACACAATTTTGTAGGTTATGGCAAGATATGTAATGGCCTGTATCTGTCATTGTAATGGAACATTTTCTAATAAGCCTTTTTGCCTTTAACCAGACAATGTTTATAGAAGTCATAAAGAGACAGACTACTTACAGCCCTGTAATTCTTTAGGTGAGCCGGCAAGATTTAGAAGTTGTTAAGACTTTGCGGTCCAGTAGGAAATTTAGACACTGAAAATATATTTTATCATGGGAAGAGCTGATCCTGAAATGGACCACCAGAAGATGTCCTCTAATCAAGTGGTATGGTGAAGAACTGAAAGATTAAAATGTTCCTTCCAGCCTTGCCATTTGGTGCTTCTATTGAAAATATATGGAATATATTTGTGATGAGAGTAATAGCCAATTAGAGGAAAAGAGGGCCAAAATAGCTCCCCAAACAATTTGACATGATTTGATCTATCCAACATCTGATGGCATTTGCACAGAATAGTCTCCAGAAAGTCATTCCAGAATATTCTGACAGATTCCTGAGCATAATTTTTAGTAGATTTGCCTATACAGTGAATTACTTACTACATTTCAATCAAATTTAATTATTTAAATTTAGAAAATCAAGGGCCTGCATTTATATTCGTTTTGTGTATCTCCTTGTAATAAAGATGATATTTTTAATAGTATGTTTTACTTTCAAGCATGTGCAACTCCTTCCCACTCCTAGGTCTGAAGAGAGGGCAGTGTGTTTCACCATCCATAAACTGCCCCAAAGTAAAAGGGAGAAGGAGAATCTAAATATTTTTGTTTGTGATACTCTAGAGATGAAGACTAATTCCACACCATCCCTCCCAACTCCTGAGACTAATGGTGATGTATCCCAAGGATAGTTTTGGAATAAAAGTAACTGAATGTGATTGAGTCGTAACTGTCTAACCATGCTGTGTTAAAATCTACACAGCCCATTGCTCCTCACCAAGGCAAACATAAAGTCCTATTTTAAAGATGGAGACACAGAGTCTTAGGAAGGATCAGCTACTTATCCACAGTCACTCCACCAGGGGACCCCAAAGCCCTGTGAGAAACACTGTGCTCCACCTCCCTCCATTTCCTGTCCTGCACTTCCTTGTGTATGTCCAACCCTGAAGTCTAATAATAAAGCAGAAGGTTCAAGATGGCAGCTGGGATTGGAGGTGGGCAGGGTAAGGCTAGGTTGAGTGAAGAACTTCTTTCTTTGTAACATCTCTCTCCCACTCCCCACCCTCTGTCCACAGAGACACACAAAACACAGCAGGAAGCAAGTCGTTTATTCCATAAATATAAATTTCTGGTTCCAGTTTTAAATGTCCACAGAAATTTCTTGTAAGAGCTAAACGACCATCACTCTGACCTAAAACTTAACTGGCAATCCCTGAGAGTGAGATTTACGGGAGGAAAAGAGTGTTCTTGGCAGAAGTACAATAGCAATCTCTGTGATTTAAGTGTTGTCCCTCCTTAAATACTGCCTGCCAGGTCCAACAATGGCAGGAATTCCAAGGTTAGATCTTCTGCCTTGAAGAAGGTTTAAGTCCCCAGTTTGTTCTTGCCAGGATAAAAATGAGTTTGGAGACTCTCAGGCGAATTCTATTTATGGGGATTAGTGTGTCATAATCTGGGAAGTGGGAACGCTCCAATGACCTAAAGCAGAGGGGAGATCAAAGATGGCTTCCCTGAGAAAGAAAATCACAGAGAAACGACCTATGAATCAACAATGCTTATATGTGCCCGATGCTTTAAGTCTGCTTCTGCCTGATCAGCTACTAGAATTTTCCTTATAGACCTGATTTCTCCAGTAAGCCAAGGCAGCAAAGTTACTGAAGTCTTAGCAGGAAACTCAAACTGAAAACCCTTCATGGACAAATACAGGGAGGGCAGAACTGGGTGGGTTCCCCTTTCTGCTTGTCGAAAGGGGACAGCTCTACCCAGAATGGATGCACACACAGTCTGGCAGATCTTCTAATTTTTCACAAAGAGCCAGAAATCTGGATTTTTCTGAGAAATCTGAGTTTCAAATGTTGGTAAAACTGTACTATGCCAGCCAAACCTCATAAACCTGAAGGCCAGAGGTGCTCTTGAGTGGCTGTTAACAGAACCAGAATAAGTAAGTATGAAGAACAACAACATGATCTAAGAAAAATGGGAAATATTGTGCTTCTCCAATTTCTTAATACCTTTCTCTTGAAATCTATAAGGTGACCTGGAGTGAAAAAGTATTACTTTTGGCATGAACCATGATACTGGATCTCTACTAAGCTGAAGTAGAATGCTTAAAAATGATTTTAAATTTTCATTTGCAAAGAGGCATAGCATTTTGCAAACTTTGTAAGATAATGAAAATGTTTACCCAGATTTTAATACAATCCATTCCATATTTAATCTAAAGTAATATACATTTAAAAATTTAATCAAATATTTGAGAAACTAATGCATATTAATCAATTTCCATCTTCAGTAGCTAAGAAAGTATTAAACTGTCCTTCCTTAAAGAAAGAATTAAATTTATGATGATAATAACATATGAATAAAAATGCTATTGCTTTTAAATAATGATCATAATAAATTCTTTTAAGTATGCTTAAAGTTATTTTTCAACATTAACTACCAAATATTGTAATATATTATGATACTGAAGTCAAAAGCTTTTCCCAATGGGAGAATAAAAACCTGTCCCACTGCCCGCAGTTTAGCCCATTTTCAAATGTAAACTTTTCATGTTTTATGGAATCTATCAAAAAGAAACATTTCAAAAGAATCCAAAAGTAGGGGGTTGGGTTGGTAAACTTGGTAAGAAGACATTTGCTTAGTAAAGAACCAGAGGTTTATTATCTTACCTATGTCATTTCTTATCTATTTACATTCACACTGACATTTTTATTAACTCTGAAGTTAATCATTTTAAATAATGTGTTGTCATTGAAATTAAATATTAATTTGAAGCTTTAAAATTAGCAAGGATGTTCTGAAGTATCTTACACCTACCTGCTAATATGTTAAAGATACTTGCCTACAAGCTAGTCAAAAAGACAGTTTCATGGGCCTTACACACTGATCAAAGAGTAGGGGATGGTCTGAGTGCAGCCTGCATCCTCTCCCTGTGACCCACAGATAAGTCCTGTCCTTGGGGCTGTGTTAGGCTGGCTCCTAGGATGGGATGGTAGACGTGGGCTGGCTCCCCTCTCGGGAGTGCCTAGAGGTGAAAAAGCCCTTTCCCTGTAAGATCTGCTGTCAGTTTTTCCTTCCCCTTTTGCTTGTGCATATGTTGAAGTTCACTGGAGGCAGCTAGGCTAAAGTACATAAGGTTTTCGGCACCTAGAGGGGAGGGAGCTGCCCCTTCCACTTTGGCACTAGAGGCGTGCTGTGCATAGACCTTTTTCTCCACCTTTGGCCTTGGGTTGAGACCAGCTGGCTTGGAGGCCAATGCCCACTAGTGAAGCTGGCCCTGTATAGCTCTTCTCTATTTGAGCAAGTGCTGCTCCATCCAGCACTGTGTGGGTTGCGTTTCTCTTGGTGACCCCAACACCTACACACAATGGAGTGGGCTGGGACCCCAAGACTGAGTTCCCAGTGGCAGGCTTTGGTGTGCCCTGTGCTACACCCATGTGGTGAGACCCCTGCCCTGGAGGTGGTAACAGGTGTCGACATAGGCCATGATTGAAATGGCTTCTGAGTACATCATGATGAACTACAGAGCAATGGCATGTTTTCTTTCAAATTAACAACTTCATGTGGTGGTCACAGGAAGTGTGACAGTCACTGAAACGGCAGCACATGATGCTTGATTTGTTTCCTTTTGAAACATCTATTGATATGAATTTGTCACCTTAGTAGCATTTTATAATAATCAGCATGGAATTTCTTAAAAATTAAAAATTATCAACTGTCTGACGATCACTGTTAAATTTGGGCAATGTACAAAGTAGGAACTGAGAAAAAATATAGGAATGAGAGCAGTCATCAGTATATTTGACTTTTTTTCATATTTAGCTTCCAAATACTTTTTGCTTTTTTTCTGTCCAAGTCATACTTTTATTGCATTTAGCCCTACATAAATATACAGTGAAAGCAGTACACTGCCATTTATAAGCTTTTCTAGGAAATATCAGCTGTTAAATTTGGACCCAAAGCTGGCTACCCCACACTCAGCCTGGACACTGAGAAGCAAAACTGGACCTTGTCTTTAGTAACATGACTTTTCCATTCCACTGCTTTGATTGTCATCACTTTCCTTTTCCAGGGTTGTCCTACCCAAGAAACGTTTGATTGCTCATTACAGGAATTTCCCAAATGGCTCACCAGCTCTCCAACGGGGGACATCAACAGAGTTTGCTACCTAAGAATCTTTCAACCCCTCTCCCAAGTCCTCACCTTGCTGCTTGCACCATCCCTGGACTGTTGCATCATTGTTCTTACCTAATCCTAGTCAAGCCCACCCCTTGAAAGACCCACCTTACCAATTGTCAATCCTCAATAGATTCTGACCTTTCCTTCTCCCTCTGAGATTCTGCAAAGATTTGCAGAGGGCCTGCCCTCCCGTGATATGGGGTATTGGGCTCCTGTGCTGCCGTAACAAATCACCTCAGCCTCCAGTCCTGCGGTCCAATCAGTAGGACTCCAGCTGCTTCTGTAAAACTGAGCACCAACCCTTAGACCTGGAAGCTGCTTTTGCCTTCATAAGTGAGCAGCAGCCTTGCTGCAGCAATTTTTGGGGTCCTGAATAAAATTGATACCTGCCCCTGGTTACATAGCTGGTATGGAGCTGGGATTGGAGCCCCAAGTGTCTAGCGGCAAAGATCTACTTGTTCATTGCCCTGATCTCCACGGGCCCCTCCCTACTCAAGGCAGCCACCCAAAGGCGACCAATAGTAATGGAAGCTGACTCCTATTGAGCCCTTACTGAGTGTCAGGCTCCAGGAAGAGCCTTGACTCCCATCATCTTTGGACAGGAACACAATCAAAGATGTAACATAGAGCTTACGGCGTGGACATCTTTGGGGGCTGTTATTCTTCCTACTACAGAGATAAGGAATAAACTCAGCCTTGTTTAATCCACAGGTTGTGTTGATGCTATTTGAGGACCCAGCTTTCAACAAGCAATTAGCACTGCCATGACCTGTAGGAACTTGTTATGGATGTTATTCTAAACAGGGTAGCACATGAAAGAGATTCCCTAGCAGAGAGTCATAGTGTTTTAAAGGCTGGGGCACCGAGCCTACTAAAATATCCCAAAGTTAACAAGCAAAGATTTTAATTAGACTCATTTTTTCATCTTTAAAATTGCAATGACAAAGATATTAATTAAATTATTTTTGATCCTTAAAAGTACACCAGAAGTGGAGCTGAAATGCCTGGGTGACAATGAAGCCCTAATGGATCGATGCCACATATAACACATTAGGAAGTAGAGACATTTTTCATAGATAGTTGTGAAGAGATAGAAAAGTGCTTAGCTAAGAATGATTTTTTAAATCTTTTTAAAGCGTTGTTTAAAAATAAAAATAAAAAATAAAAACAAAGAAGAACAGGCCACTGAAACTGGATGTGACACCCTCCCCCCACACCCCCAAAAAAGCCTAAAATATTTACTATCTGGCCCTTTACAGAAAAAGCTTCCAGACCCCTGCTTTACAGGCTCAAGTGTTAGCAATTATCTAGTGTTGGGAAAATAATTAAAAACAAAATCTCCTGCCAACCCAGAAAAACCTCTCCACAAAACTGGAAGAGAAAGAAAGCAGTTTATATTGAATAGGCATTAAACCAGACTACTATGTGTATCAGGCAAAAAGATCACAAAGACAGAAAGAAATCTTGCCCTTTCATACCTCCTGGCAGATACAACTCCTTGCATACTTGTTCTGAAAATAAATATTAACTAGTCTTCAACTAACAGGACTTGGCAGCACCATTTGTCACAAAGAGTTCACCCTAAATTCACCTGGTCAATGGAGTAGCCATTTGTGTTTACTAATGCCTTTATCCAAAAGGAACTAAACTTATCATACCTTTACAACAGAAGATAGTTTTGCAACTTGCAGCTAGACTTGCCCTCAAGTTAGGCTCCTTCCTGCTCAAGCAAATAGGGGTGCTAACTTCCTTGATTATTGCATTTCAAAGACAGGGCTCCAAGTCCTTAGGAAACACATCTGCTGGTTGTAAAACTAGCAACAGCCTTGTTTAGCTTTCAAAAAACATTGGCATACATCTCAGAGAGAAAAAGAAAAAATTTACAATTCAAGGTTACTAAGAGAAATGCTTTAAGAAAAGCAAAGCGTAGGCATTGGGTAGTACCTTAGCAAAGTACCCCACTGAATGGCTTTAAAAAACAGATATTTATTGTCTCACAGTTTTGGAGGTCAGCAGTCCAAAATCAAGGTGCTGTCAAGGCCGTGCTTCCCTCTTAAACCTCTAGGAAAGAACCTTTCCTTGCCCCAACCGGCCTCTGATGGTTTGCCAACCACCCGTCATGCTCCCGGACCCAGTCATCACATGGCGTTCTCCTTTCATCAGTCTGACTCCAACTTCCCTCTTCTTGTAAGGGCACCAGTCCTATTGGATTTAGGGCCCGCGGCCCTCCAGCATGACCTCCTTTTAACTTACCCACCTCCATCTATAACTGCCCTATTTCCAAAAATGGTCATATTCTGAGGGGCTGGGGATTAGGACTTCACCAACTCTCTTTGGGTGTACAGTGCCATCCATCTCAGAGGGAAGGTCTCTCCCCATTTTGGCATCGGGGGGAATTATTTTCTTATTTCTATTCACATTTTCCCTTATACTAGTCAACTAGGAATCTAGCCAAAAGGAACTATGATTCCTGAGGGGCTCCCACTCTCCTCCTTTCTTCTCTTTCAGACCCCTCTGCCACGACGTGTTCCCGTTTTGTCCCATGGTCCCTGTATCTGCTCCTCAACTCGTAACCAAACAGGAAAGAAAGAGATCTCAGGTAGGTGACTTGCTTCTAACCGCCCCTCCCCCCAACATTTGGGCAGAATCCTCACCTTCCATCGTTAGTCAAAATTGTCACATTCCAGCACCTATTTTTAAAATAGGCCCCCCAAAATCGGGGCAGGGGAGGAAGGGGGGAGCTGTTCCTGCTAAGAGGCAGTGCTGAAGTTGGAAATCTTACATATACCATGTCACAAATAAAAATACCTGTGGCCTAGGGATTATGTGGCTTCTTCCTCCCGGTCAGATGAGTCGCCTGTGGAGAAGTTCGCCTCCAAGCCCTGACCCCAGGTGCCCTTTTTTGGTCTGTCACCACCTGGGGAACTTCATTGGCTATGATAAAAAAAAAAAAACAAGGAGGCCTCATTTATCAGTCATCTTTCACGACAGGTCAATCAAACACACTGGGTACAGAACGTTTCTACACCACAACTTTGTGTCCCTACAAAGTACAAAATAAAAAAGAAGAGCGACCCCAGGTGCATCTCCCCTACACTGTGGGCTGATAATCAATAGAGAGCCTGGTACTATCAAAGACAAAAATTGCACTGGACAAGTAAGGAGATGGTTTTATTCAGGCTATTGCAATCAATGAGAAATTAAATCATCTAATTAAGTAAATGAATAATATTAAAATGGTATTATTCCTGTAAATGATGACACTATCATTTTGTTTTTTAGTAAAAAAAAATAAATAACATTGCAAACATTCAGAATGGAATCTTCGTATCTACACTATTAGTTCATACAAAGATTGAAAATAAAATAGTTTTTAAGCAATGAAATAAAATATTTTCATGAAATTTTTTCATGATTTTATGACACCAAACATGAGCCAACCTTTAAGCTATGTGTTAGGAAGTTTAAATGTCAAAAGGGTTTTATTAAAATGGATATTTTTCTGCAAATAACCTCACTGTCCTGATTTTGTGATAATCAGTGCAGGCTAAACATTTGCTGTATAAGGACCATGCATGTGTCCCCAGACCCAGTATTTTTTTTTCCCCTATGTCTGGATTTTAAAATGCTGGTGATAAATGAAGTCTGATTTATTATATAACCATCCTGTGTGGGAAATGGCTATAACTCTAGATATCCTTGGTCAACCTTAAGAGATATAGCAACTGCAATTACTCTGAAAATAACCAGTGTTAATTTTGCAGAGTTATGTCTAAAGAAGGCATAACTAAAGAAGGGAAATTTTGTGATTACCAGTTGCCATTAAATGAATTGTAAAATTACTCTGTTTTATTTTCTAGATGATTTCGATATCATTAGAAGCATGCCAGAACAGACTGGTAAAAGTAAATCATGTAAAAATTTTCTTTAATAAAACTGGCCAGAGCTCATTAGAAAAAAAAAAAAAAAAAAGATATTTTTCCTAGCACTATGTGGGAGAATATCTGTATATCAGATTCTACCACATTTTAATAAAGGCATAATATAAGGCAGACTGACCAAAATTGTGACTTTGGACAGATTTGTAGACATATTTTTAAGGACTACTAGCAGAGCATCTCCATCGATAATGTAACTGATTCCAGGAATCTGGAGTTCTTATCTAGTTAATTAGTTAGGTATTAACTCATTAGGGAAATTACACTGAGGAAAAAAAATGGCCATCAAGAGAAGTAATATCACAATATAAGCTAAACATAATGTAGCAGGGAAAACAAAAGCTGAAAAGGCTTCATTTCGTATAAAAATGAAATACCCATGCAAAAACAATTACATTTACCAAAGTCAGTTTTCATTTTATATATATATATATTCCAAATTGTTCATCTGTAGAGCCAATTGTTAAAAGAATAAAAGTCATCTTTTAAACATTATAATGGTTTTGGATATAAAAGAAACCAATAATTTTATTTATTTATTTACATATTTGTTCATAGAAAAATGCAGTACCTCCTCCTTTTTCACTCCCAAATCAATTCTTACCATAATGCATATCTGTAGTGAGTCTTCCTTGGCCAAATCAATTATATCTATTCTGTTATCATAAAAAGGTTTTAAACATTCATTTAAATGTTTAGGTGAGAACATCACCAATATTCCCCAGTTGCTGGAATCCCTGCAAAGCTGATATCAGAAAGAAAAAATGGCAGCAGTAATATTGATTGGTGATTTTGTAATAACCTGCTTAAAATATTGATGATCTTCACAGATAAATTCATTTTACATCAACTTATACTATTGTCTTTGTTAATTTCAAATCAAGGCAGGTATGTATGTATTAAGCATGAGTTATATAAATTTCACAAATTTTAAGCATAAAGCACATTTGTTGTCCTCTCCTTATTGACTTATTTACATACAGGTAGATAGATAGATCCTTGTACCTACCATACAGTTCAGATACAGAACATCTGCATCTCCCCAGAAGGTTTCACATGTCCTTTGCCAAGGGTAACTGCAATGTCAACTTCTGTCAGCATCGATCAAATCTGGTTTAAGATGCAAATTTAAAAGCAGATTTATATGCATTCAGTATTCATTTACATTAGCACTTTATCTATAATGTTTGTGTTAAGGTAAGTCCCCTATTCATAGTTTTCTCAAGTATTTATGGTTTGATGGTGAATAATGTATTTTAATCTATAGTAAATCTTGATCTGTTTAATAATATACCCTATTAAAATGTCATTATACTTCACATCATTTCTGGTATAAAGATATCTCTGTATAAAACATTAAGGTACTTTCTTTTCCCATTATATTTATAGATTAGGGTAATGAAATCAGAGAAACTAATACTGGACTAGAGTCTTCTGTTGGTTTATCTTCCAAGAGCATTTAGACTAGATAAACATTGAAAATCCTTTCTGGTTTGCTCTGACACTTTATGAACCTATAGATGAGCTGTGAAATTGACAGAACAAATGTTACAGCTCAGTGCATTTTAGATGCCATAAGCAACAGTCTGCAAATATTTTTAGGCCCCTTTTAAAAACCTGAGAAAGGGTAGTTTGAATGTATGCATTTGTATCTCTTGTTAATTAAGAAATTGGTTAGGATATGTTATTAAATTCTCCAGATTATCTTGATAAAGTTACACTGCTTAGAATTGCACTAGAATGGAATGAATCCTCCAAGGTATCAGTTGAAAATGTTATTTACTTGTTATTGTAAAATTCCTAAAACTAACATACTTTTAGATTACTATTTTTAGAAGTAATTTCACACCTTATAATCATGACCCAAATAACTGGATTCTCCCTTGCCTGAAAATGATGAGTGTGTTTGTCTATGGTGAAGTTGATGTGTCTGTTGAGACACATAGAGGACAGAATCTGGTGATGGTCGACCAGCCGGCTGCCCAAGGAAAGGCAGAATGACATGTTCTTACAGGAGAGGAAAACAAATGTCTAGTTATTTCAAGTACAAAATCATGGTTTTCATTCTGAGGTTTAACATTTCTCATAATAATTACTGTTTTCTTGCATTCTTTCATCTTAAATACCTATGAGTTGGCTTAAGCTAGTGTTTGAATGCAATATCCTTCCAAACTTGTTGTAATCTCTTCCATACCATTTATATTGTTATTCTGCATTCCACACATTTTCCATTAAAATATTATCCTTGTTTCAACCTCATTATTAGTGCCCTCAAATTTTACAAGGACCCCCCCTTTGTCTTTATGATATTAGAAAGTAGCTACAAAATTACATTATTACATGATTATATACAATTATTATTACTTTACACATTATTACTATATAAAGAGCATCAGAGGATTTACTCATTGTACAAATTATCAACCTATAACATATGTTTACCTATGAGCACAATAGAGATATATAAATTTAGCCCTTTGAATCTCTAAGTATACTCTCAATGTGTTAAAAGATTAGGCATCAAAAATGTTTCCAAGCACTCTACTGACAGCTTTACCTGAGTATATGAATAAAAAGAGTTTTCTTTTGATTAACTCCAGGGTTATGCGACTTACATTTTTGTCCTTCTCTGTGGAGTAAAATCCCATCTGTCTGCATAGTTTAAATTTTAAAAGAAACAACACCTTTTATTAGACTCATTGATTTCTGATCAAAGCCATAGAGCAGAGAATTCTTCCATCAAAATCAACTACTTCAGATCCAAGACAGTTGAAGTTATTTCAAAGTATAAATATGAATTTTATTAATGTGATTAAAATATACAGGGCTTTGCCCATACACACACACACATACACATACATTTTCAGTATGACAATATCTCTGACCTATTCATGTAAGGAAAAAAAATACCATTGCCATTGGTGTGATTCCCTCTTGGTACCCAAGGTTGATATGCTTACATTCCATCAATAGCCTTTCTTAACATTTTTCAACTAAAAATACTTCTTTTAATGTACTCCATACTGCTCCTCTCTTATTATCATTCTGAAAACAAGTGAGCATCCATTTCTCCTCCTACTGTAGAAATGGAAGATAAGCCAAACATTTCAGTCAACATCCACTGCATGTCTTTTGTATATTTCAGGATCACTTTTATGTAAATGATAATATTGAAAATTTATGATATTCTTCAGCTAGTGGCAAAAACTAAAGCAAACGTGCTCCTCATGGTAAGTGGCTGTTAACTCTGCAAGGACAGAGTCTCTCTCTCTCTGAGTCTCTGTCCCTCTCACACACATGCAAACACATACATTTTAGAGTAATCAAAAACCACCTCAGGTACATACTAAAGTATATCCAGTAAGGTGATGCCTTACTTTTCATTTTGGCTGAGTAGAAGGGCAAACCATTTTATGTTCCTGCAACTGATTTTTGGAGAAAGCTTTTCCTTAATAACATCACAAAGGATGTTCTTTGTGTGGCTCTGTCAAAACCATGTCACTGTACTTTCAGCTCATATATTCCTTGCCAAGGTCACAGGCACTGTTATGTTGCATACCAGCATTCTAAAAACATTTGTCAAAATCAGGTGCAATCTGAAGGAGATGCACAAAGGAACTCATACGACCTAGAAAAAACTCACAATGCTGTCTCACAGTACTTTTCACACTTCCCAAGTAATAAAGAAAAGGTAATTGTCCTTGTAAACTACATTTGTATAGCTACTAGGGAAACAAAATAAAAAGAAATTATTTTTTAACTTATCTTTTCTAAGCTAATAGAATGACATTATTTACTTAGGTTGCTTAATTTGATTTTTAAAATAACCATCATTTGAATCCAGGGATATAAAAGACATTCACATTATCTATTATATTTAATGTAAACTATTTATGTTCATGATTTTTAAAACTGTATATGTCTTAGGTAGTTTTCTTTCGAAAATTCAAAAGTTTTATTTCCTAACTTCTTACTAATGTATCTCCAAAGAATTCATTTACCAGGTACACGGTGAATAAATAATGCATTATGAGTCTACAATTACAAATGAGTAAATTTTCCTGTTATATAACCAAACAATTGTGCAAGGTAAAACATAATTCTGTTTCAAGTACAATTTATTTTATTATTACTAGACTGTAATAACCTAAGAAGAAATACAGTAAGAACTTAAATGCTGCCACATTTGTAGCAATAGAGAAAGCTTTGTGTTTATGGACCCCTTAAATAGGAATAAGGTTTATTTTAGATAAGATGGATTTTTGCAATTTAGCTCTCAATACCCATTTGCTTTGGAATATATTTAGATTAGATAACTTTGGCCTATTCTATTATTTCTTATCTTAACTAGTATTATTATTAGTTTGTAAGAGCAATGCTCATCTTGTATGGCATGTAAAATCTGCCCTTCCTGTCTTTCAAATGGTGAGAAGATAAAGCATCAAATGATGGAGGCAGCAATGCCCGAAACTCTTTTGTCCTTAGACATCGCCATGACTTTTTCTCCATTGTGATTTCAAAGTAAATAGAGATTGAATCATCTTATATATTTTGTAATATTAACGTATTTTTGCATCTCTGTAATAAAATCAGCATATCATGACACATATTCTTTTAATGCATTGCTAGTATTTTATTTAGGGGGATTTGCACAGAAATTGAATGCTAGGATTGGTCTGGGTTTTAGTTTCCTAGGCTGCTCAAAGCAGATACCATGAAACGGTTTGGCTTAAACAGTGGGAATTTATTAGTTAACCACTCACCTTAAGGTCAATGAGTACAGGTAAAGTCAAGAGAAATGGTATGCAGCCTTCAAGTAGAACTATTTGTGTGTGTACATGTGTTACCACACACACCTAGATATAGATTAAACACATATGACACTGTGATCTATATGGAAGAAACTTAGTTTGAGGAAGCTAAGTGAGAGGTAAATGCAAACAGAGAAAAAAGGTGGAACTATCCTCCTAAGTTTTAGAAATGGATTCTGCTCCAAACACAATAAAATCAATCTATATTGAGAAGAGAAAATAAATAAATACAAAGTCCTTTTCTCAGCTGACATTTACTTTATTTTACATGTGCTTTCATTTGATCATTGCTTTCTTGACTCAACAATGCAGAAAAGATACATAGCAATAGGAAAAGACTACCACAGCAAACAAGGAGAGGGCTGGTGGTATTCAGAGACTGAATGTTATTTGAAACTATTGGCAAAGCTAGAAAGGGTAAAAATTTAGAAGAGAAAATGTACAAATTGAATAATGAACCCCTCAGAATGGGAATTTAACTTAAATGTGAGTGTTCCATTTGAATAAGTTTCCTGGATATTTTCCTATTAGTTCTCTGAGCACGGCTCCAGATATTTAAGTGGAAAAAGGGCTCTCCCTGACTGACAAAGTATAGATCTTACCTAAACTGGAGGGAAGGATGATGGGCCAAACTTGCCGTGACTATGATGGAAATGATTTTGACCAATAATCATTTTCTCTTTTATTCACGAATTCATGACCATCCTGTTCATACAAAAGAATGAAAGCCCAAGTCTGATTTATCAGTAATAATAGTCAGAAAATGATGATACTAAAGAATAACTTCATAAAAATAATGAAGCATAAAACACAACGCGGGCACTTTAAATCTGCATTATCAGACCGGGTTTTAAAAGATGTACAGGAGACACAAAGCACTTTAAAAATCAGTAGGAAAAGATTGTTCTAATCTTACACAATAGCCTAAATGAAAGCAGAGTGATTTACAGAACTCTGAAGTTAAAAACAATTGAACTTGGCACAACAAAACAGGGGAAGGTAGATAATCAGATGTATGTTTAATAAAACTGCAAAGATCAATTTATCATGATAGTTATAGATAGACTGAGTTAAATAGGTCAGTGCTTCATTCTAGAAAGATTATGGGACAATTGTAATGACTGCTGAAAAACTATCAACATGATTTTTCTTAAACAGGGTTTAAGTTAGTGCCCCTACTTTGCCAAAGACCTTGCAATGTTACTTGGGCATTTTGAATCTCTCAGCTCCTTTATTAGACATTTTGGATAATAAGACTTGTTTTTTCCTACAATATGCCATATCACATGGAAGTACAGCTGCAACCCTGCTGATAAATATGCAAAGCATTATACATGCTATTATTACTTTTCAAAGCATAAATTGCAAGCAAATTATTCCATCTCAGAGACTGCCTGGAATGAGTGTAATAAATTTCTGGATGTTTATTACTTACTCACTTTTCATTATCTGGTCAGAGTCTTTTCCCCTAATGGTTTATTCTTCCACTTCACAAAAAGTTTTTGTTCCACGTTCTTGGCTAGGTGCTGGTGTGACAGCAGTGAAGAAAATTCAGCCCTTGGGACCCCGCTGTCTGGTGAAGAACATTGGAGAACATACAGACTCAGACAGGTACAGGTTCTCAGAAATGAGAGACCAAAGGCAAATGCTCAGCAAAGCCATTTCTCAGGAAGTGATGTTGAAGCTGAGACCTGAAACATGATTAGTAGTTTGCCAAAGGAAGAGATCCAGAGGGAAGAGGGGACCCACTTAAGCTAAGGCCAGGGGACCTGTAGGCTGGCCAAGGAGTTTGGAGGCTGTCTTTGAGAAGTGGAAAGTCTTAAAAGTTTTAAGCAGGAAGTGTTAAAGTCAGATTTGCATCTTGAAAAGGTCACTCTAGCATCTTTTAAAAGGTCATTTTTAGGAGTAAGCTACAAGCAAGTAGTCCAGGTGAAACCGGATTTGAACAAGATGGATAAGAGTGGAGCTAGAGAGACGTGAATGGAATCAAGGTCTACCGTGTGGGTGGATTTGGAAGTTTTTAGTGTGTGAATGCTTCCAGTTACCTAGATACATGAAATCTAATAGAAAGCATAGAGAAAGAAGGCAGCCCAGAATTGCAGGATGTGCTCTGAAAAACTCCAATACTTTGAGATAGAAGGGAGAAAGAATTTACAAAAAAGAATCTGCTAGAAGGATTGGATCAGGAGAGTACAAGTTAGGGAAGCCAAGAGAAGAGAGTATTTTAAAAGATGGATGGAGGAGTCAGTTACTGTGAGTTTCAGAGAGATTACTCAATAATTGATGTTTTCTCAATAATTGATCTCACTGCTTAATTCTGAGAGCTATCAGACATCACAGGGAATCTCCAACTTCAATTTCTAGTAATGAATTGCAATTTTTAAAAATTCCCTTGGAATGAATGGAAGCTATCACTATACCTTTAATTTAATTTGAGATCATAATTCAAATTTTAAATTTGTGTGCACTCAGTGGAATTTATATCGCATTTTTTCAACATCTTCCCATCAGAAGCCTTGTTTTTCGATCAATAATTTGCTAAGAATTTACAGTTTGACAGATAATTAATAAAATAATTCTGTAATTTAATCAAGATGATATGAACATATTCCGGTTTTAATTATATTCAACATATACATAAAAATAAAAATGGTGTCTAATATATGCCAATAGCTGAGAAATAGTGCTCCTGTGATTTTACTTTTAACATTAAACTAAAATTGTGAGTTTAGACTTGAGAAGTTAAAGAATCTGTGCTCTTTACTCTCAGGTATCAGAATCCGTCTTCTCCTTAAACTGCATCATAAAATGCTGTTGACTAAGTTCTCTTAGTAATTCATGCAATATTTAGCCAACATGAGGGCAAGGAGGGTGTCTTAATCATTTGTATTAATATATTTTCTAATGTGAAATGTACTTTATACTAGAATCAGCTCTGAATAAGCAAGAAGTTATAAATATGGCATTTACTCTCAGTTTTATTCTTTACAGATTTGGAAATGCATGTCTGATTTTAAAATGATTTAACTTCAGTCTTATAATTATTGCCTCATGTTTCATTTGTTAAATATTACTCAATTTTCTCATACACGGTCTGTATTTAGCATATAAATATAAAATTTTAAGCAGCTAACCATATGCTCTACTCTAACCCTCTTCCCTCTTTACCTGCCTTGCTCCCAGTGCCTACCCCAGTCAATACTGGGCAGAATATGTCACACTGATGAATGGCAAACACCCCCTGTACCTAATTCCTACATGTAACTACCCCAATAACAGCACACTATGCTATGTCAGGCATCTTAAGTTCACCAGGTCTGCTGTGACAAATGCTACACAATGGTTCTCACAGTCTAGGAGGCTAAATGCAGGGTATAGGCAGGGCTTGCTTTCTCCCAGAGTGTGCAGTTTTGAGGCAGTCCTCTGTCACATGGCCATCTCTGTCTAGTGTCCATTCCTCTGATTTTGCTGACTTCTGGCTTGTACTGACTGAGGATGTCAACATTTCCTCTAAGTTTTAAGACTTCATCCATATGGAGTAAGGCTCACCCTGATTCCATTTGGCCTCATCTCAATAGGTTCTTCACAAAATAATAACATCTTCCAAAGTCCTATTTGCCAATGGGTTCACACCCACAGGAACACAGATCAAGCCTTGAACATGTCTTTATGGGATGCATGATTCAATCCCCAACAACAGGGTAAGTGCAATAGTTTATAGGAGTTTATAAGAACAACTCTTGGGTTGAACAAGAGATGCCAGGGAAATTATAGAAAGGAAGTGACTGTTCTGCTGAGATCTGGAGAACAAAAAAGAACTAGGTAATAAAGAAATGATAGGTGGGTGTAGAGAGAATGTTCAAGGCATCTGAGATGGTGTGTGCAGAGGCACTGGAACTAGAAAAATCACAACAGGTTCAAAGAACTGAAATTGGTTCAGGGTGCCCAAATAATTGAGTGGTCTGCCCCTTGATCTGCTACAGAAATGAGAGGAGCATAGAATATGAACTGAAGTTGAAAGACAAACAGAATCTGGAAATTAATCCAAAGACAACAATGTACATCTTAGGTGCAACTTCAAGCGTGAGACATTATTATTCAGAGAATCAGATGTGTATTTTAGGAAGATATCTCTGACTCAAGAGTGAGTCCAACATGGAGCAGTTAAAACCTGAAAGAAGTGGCTCGCAGCAACTTATGCCAAAGGTGGTGGTGCCTCAGCATGAGTAGTGGCCATCAAGATAGAGAAGAGTGGACATATGCAAAATATATTTATAATGCAGCATCCACAGGGCTGGGAGGTTGACTGAATGCAAGCAGACTCTCCTTTATCTGGTTTGAGCACCTGAGGGGACATTGCTGTCAAAGCTAAGGGGCACTTGAGAATAAACAAACTTTGGATGAGAACATAGGAGATGACAAGCAGAGTTTAAATAGATGGAGTTTTAATTGCCTTGGGCCATCCAATTGATGGTGTCCAGGGAGCACCTTGATATAAAAATGTTGAGCTCCAAAGAGATTTCTTTTGTGACTTTGGAGTATATTTACCCTATAAATATGCAGGGAAAATTAGAATCCTTGGATTTTAGACTCACAGGGGATAATGACTTGATCCTGAACATTTGCTAGGAGTTCTTCTCCCATGTGTCCTCCTGACCTATGTATCCCATCACAGTCACCCTGTGAGACAATGCTTATTCTTTATGTTTTAAAGATCAGGAGATGGTCTCAGAGGGACTCAGCTACCAAGTCAATAACCACTCTGAGTCAGAGCTGGATTCTCCCACAGGACTCCTGGCCCCAGAGCTCATGTTCTCAAACACTTCGAGATGTGATCACCCAAGATTCTTAGAGCTCACCTGATGAGATTCTCTTCATTCTATTTAACAAATTAGCTTAGTTAAAATCCTCTGATTTGATTTGTTTTTATTACTTGAAAGACACTGTAACACAGTGCCTCAGTATGAAGTCTTGCAAGTCCTAGAAAACTCACTCAGTGTGGTTCTCAGAGAAGCTCCTTAACCTATCTGTGCCTCAGTTTCCTCATTTGTAAAATTATGATAATAGTCCTCACTTCAAAGGGATGCCGTGGTGAACAGTACCCAGCACATAGTAAGTGTGAATTGTTTACTACTATTATTTATTTTATAGCTATGAATACATTCCTATAAAAGTTTCAAAGACTAAGTATATAGAGTAAAAAGTGTAAGTACACTCTTACCAACCTGTCCCTTCAGCTCCCAGGGTTAGCTAGATCAATGGATGTGCCTCCAGTCCTTGAACATCATATTTACGTATTTTTTAATATATTTTTTATATTTGTCCAAACACCCTGTGTTATCTTGGTGTGTTTTAAGTGGAATCCTACTTTATGCATTATTCTCCAAATTCCTTTCTTCATTTAAGTCATTTATGCCTTGGAGATCCTGCCGTGCCAATACATGTAAGCCTCTCTCATTCTTTTTAACAACTGCATACAGCCACAGAGCAAGGATTCAGAATAATTTAGCTATTACTTATTGATAACCTTCTAGGGAGTTGTCAGCCTTTTTTTTATTATTACAAGCAGTGCTGTTATAAACATCCTGGCATGTATTGGAAGCAGTTTTATCTTTGGGAATTTCTGTAAGAAAAATCCCCGTTAGCAATCTTCTTAAGCCATAAAGTGTTCTACTGCTGAGTCATTCCTTCTTGCCTGGGTGGGGAAAGACAGAAGGCGGCATTTTCAGCAACTGTTCAAGTCATGAGTGACAGGAAAACACACAGGGAGACACTGGGCCACACAAGGCTATCAAGTCAGTGTAATGAAGGGTTATTAAGAAAGTTTTCGAAACTTAAGGATTTTACGTCAATTGAAATATTTTCACTTGTTTGGGAATATTTTCTTTATGTAATAACAATACTCATAGCACTTGTTGTTGCTGTTGAATATATTCCCATATTCGTTATTTAATAACAATATTCATAGTGCTTGTTGTTGCTGTTGAATATATCCCCATATTTATTATATAATAGCAATACTTACAGCACTTGTTGTTGTTGTTTAATATATTCCCATATTCATTATTTAATAACAATATTCATAGCACTTGTTGTTTCTGTTGAATGTATTCCCATATTTGTTATATAATAACACAGTGCTTGTTTTGAATATATTCCCATATTGGTTATTTAATAACAATATTTATAGTGCTTGTTGTTGCTGTTGAATATATTCTCATATTTGTAATGTAATAACAATACTCATAGTGCGTGTTGTTGCTGTTGAATATATTCCCATATTTGTTATGTAATAACAATACTCACAGGGCTTGTTGCTGTTGTTAAAGCTTTCTGAACACCTCCGTGCCCTGGACCTTCTCTCATACCCTTTGCCTCCATCACTTCCTTTAATTGCCGGACTGACAAAATCACCTTCTCCTAAGCCTAGTTCAATCAAGCTGACTCACTGCTACTCCACTAAATTTTCTCACAGTACCAGAATCTCTGTCTTACAGGTCAAGTTTTGATCTTCCTATGTATCAAATCTTACCTCTATTGAAAGTCAGCCCTCGACACAAGGGTTTGCAAAGAAGAATAAAATAAAATAAATAAAAGCTTACCCAGGGAAATTTCAGAAATGCAGATGTATTTAATTGTATTTTTTATAAACAAACCCCACATTAAATGTAAATGCTCTTTGTGTGGAGTCTTATTGTTTAGTGCCATTCATCCACTTACGTATGTAAAATTTAAACCATCACTGAGTGCCAGGCCTGTATTGAAATCTGGAAAGTGAGTGATGAGCTAAGACGGCAGACAGGCTTGGTCCGTGTCCTTGGGAGATTCATTTTGTCTCATTCGCACCTGATTGAGAATAACTAACTCAGATTTATTTAAAAAAAGAAAAGACCAGTAAGGTAAGGGGGGAAATTACAAAAGACTGATTTTGCTCACTTCACTCTTTTCCTTCCTGCTCCTGTGGAAGAACATAAAACACTTGGAAAGATAGTGTTAGACCAAGTGGTTCATAAATTGAGCGTTTCTGAAATACTGTTATGGTTTCTTAATTTATTACTTTTATTGTATTACTGTATATGCTCCAAGTACATTTCAGAGAAAAATCTTGAGCAAACACTCAAGGAAAGCAATAAAAATGTATTATGGTGTGATAACTTGGGCATTTTATCAAGTTTTAATTACACTTCTAACATAAAGGCTGTGTCACACTTCACAAGTTGGGCTTGTTAGAAGTCAGATAAATTTTTGAATGTGTCCTGTCTCTATTATATTTCTGTCTTGGACTATTTTTTGGTAAAAATTTAAACCTCAGCACCTGTTTCTCAAAGACCCAATTAAACACAGCTAACATCCTCCACTGCTCCTGGCAGATTCAGCCTCTGCTATCATGGATCCTGTCCCATGTCCTTTTCCACAGGCAGGTATAGCATTCTGCAAGTCTGTCGTCTGAGATATACCTGACTTCAAGTTTAGACCAAAGAGGAGAGCCCAGGTGGCCAAAGGGCCTGCCTGCCTGAGTCTTATTCTGCCCCACAGGAGAGAGGAGAGTAATGGGAAGATCAGGGGCAGTGAGAACTCCCAGACTCTTTTCTGTCCGCTGCAGACAGCCCCAGGCTCCCTCCACTTGCTCAGGCAGGACTGCTCCTCCCAGGAGGGCTGGGTTGTTCAGAAAGTGCCAGGTTCCAGGATCTTGCTGGCTACACCAATAAGGTGAGAGAGGAGGCACTGGATTCTGTGGAGGAAAAAGTGGTGGTTTTAATTTGGAAGAGCTAAATCAGCGTTCTTGATTTCTTTTTTTGTCTTGCTTTTCTAATTTAGATGAACCATAAAATTATGGTGTATCATAGTGTCTTAGTTTCCTAATTCAGCAACAAATTCCAGCAAACTAAGAAATGGATTGTCCCACCGTTCTGGAGAATGGAAGGCGGAAATTAAGATGTTGGAATGGCCTGGCTTCCTCTAAGTCTGTAGGGAGCCATCTGTTGCATGCCTCTCTCCTGGCTCCCACAGTGGCTGCCAATCATTGACGTTACCTAATTTATGGCAGCTCCAGTCCCTGCCTACGTCTCCACATGGCCTTCTTTCTTGTTTCCATCTTCACGTGGTGTTCTCCCTTCTTATGCCAGTGTCCAAATTCTCTCCTCTTACAAAGACCCCAGTTGTACTGGATTAAGGGCCCACCCTACTCCAATATGACTTCATGTTAATTTAACGAATTCCATCTGCAAAGACCCTACTTCCAAATAAGATCCCATTCACAGGTACAGGGTTTAGGACTTCAGCACATCTGGGGGATACAATTCAACCCACAACACACAAAATTCGTTATTCATAGATGATGGTGGCAGCTTAAATGCCAACTGCTCAGAGAGGATTTACCTGCATCAGTGACCTCCTAGCAACTCTAAAGATTTGCTCGCGGGCGTATTTTACTGTATGGATGTATCACATTTAATTCTTCAAGCTTAAAATGAACGCCTTTTGTGAATTTAAATTCAGTTTGCCAGAAATGTAAGACATTTGTCTCTAGACACCACTCTGTTAAGGTTCTATTTATGCAGTAATCCAACACCAGGTAGTTTAGTTCTAGGCATATCAACTTCCACAAGCACGTGCTCATGTGCTCTCTACACAGTAAAGTATTTCTAAGAACACTTTCATTGAACAGGGCAGCTATTTGTGCCTTGAATGCAGTAAATCCACACACATTTTCTGAAGACGAGGTGACATACACGGCAGAGTTCAGTTCATCAGGGACTTGCTCTCAGGTTTGTTATTATCAAGTACTGGACACAGGAAGCTTGGAAGAGGGCACCAATGATGTTTCTGGAGGGGACAGTTGACCTGGTTCTCAAACCGTGAGGGTAGGTTACAAAGGATACCACACGTGCAAAAGCAGTGAAATGAGTTCACACCGTGTGTTCAGGTGGCAGAAAGACTTGGGTTGAAGTTTAGGAAACGGATTGTGAGAGAAGAAAGATGGGTCTGGAGAGCTGGACTAGGGCCATATTGTACAGTGACTTAAATAACAAAATAAAGGACCAAAGCTGTATTAGCCAGGAGTATCCGTTCTCTAGTGCTGCTACAACAGGTTACCACAAACTCAGTGACGGAAAACAACACAAATTTATTATCTTGCAGTTCAGTATGCATAGGTCTCCGGGGCTGTGTTTCTTTCCGGAGGTTCTGGGGTGAGGCCGTAGCCTTGCTTCTCTGGCTGTTAGAGCCACGCACGTTCCTCGGCTCACACTCCACTTCCATTTTTCAAAGCCAGCAATCACAGCACTCCAACCTTGGCTCCCGCTGTCACATCTCCTTTTCTTGTTCTTCTACTTATAAGGGACCTTGTCAAGGCATTGAGCCCACCTGGATGATCCAAAACAATCTTCCTAGTGTAAGGCCAGCTGATTAGCAACTTCAACACCCTCTGCCACAGAAGGTAACATCATCACAGTTTCAAGGAATTAGGGCATGTCCATCTTGGAGGAGAGGGAAACATTATCCCATCTACCACACCAGGTCCCGCAGAATCAACAGTGTTGAGATTAATTCTGTGCAAATATCATCCTGGTAATGGCATGAAATATATCCTGGAGCATGTGGAGGGTGCTTGCAAGAATACAAGACAAGGAGATTTACTTTGAAAACTGGGATAGAAACCTAGTAGTATAGAGGTTCCTCCATTTTATTTGAAATGAAGATCATTGCTAAATAAAAAAATAATGAACAAAAGGAGATCATTTAATTCAGAGTCAGTCTAATTCTTTAAAGGTGCTAAAATGAAAAATTATTTTATATCCTGGTGCACAATCAGGAAGTCTTTTTGGTGTGTGTGTGTGTGTGTGTGTGTTGTCCTTCTTTTCTAATTATCTACAGTTAAATCAAAGTTGTGGTAAGTTTGCCAGTGACAATAACTAATGTTCACATATAAAGGGTATAGGAAGCAAAGTCTCAATCTTCTTGTCAGCTCAAAAAAGACTCATTACAAAGGAAGGTGAGTCCTGCACAGCCTAGTTGGATTCTGAACCCTTTCAGAAGAGATTTCTCAGACATCCCTGTTTGTCTGTGCCCTCCTTCCACTAGCATGAGGTTAGAATTTATTAGAACTTCCCCACTTCCTCATGGAGTGAGTTGTGCATCTTTGGAAGTCTCTCCTGGGAAAAGACTTGGGTGTTTAAGGCCTCCAACACTGGCCTGGGATAGCTCAGCCATCAGCCATAGCAACTCCCTCCAGAGCTGGATTTTATATGGAGCTACTAAGGGCCATTAGGTTTTGGAGAATGACAAGCCATCAGACATGGCTCCGTCCTAGAAGAACATAGGATGGCCTCAAACGTTCAACATAAAGTGCATGGTTTAGGTCACTATCATTTTTCTAGATGCATTCAAGGTAAGTCTTATGGGGAAATAATTGTGGATAACTACTCAGATAAGAGAGTCTAAAGGATGAGAAGGGGTTGGGGAAGTTGCAGAGCTGAGTGACAGGCAGGTAGAAGGAAAGGCCTAGATGTTGGGTGAAGACATTAAAGGAAAATAAGTCCAAAGCTGGATCCTAACTGTGATATGGGCTTTCTAAGGTGCACACACTGAGGCTGGTGGTTGAGTATATAATACTTATTAATATTACATATTATCCTTTTCCAAGCACCATCCTAACTAGCCGACACCACTAATGAATGGGAGACTGCTGAGCTGTTTTGTAAAAGCATCTCCAACGATAAATAGTCATTGACAGGTTCTTTTCTAGAAGTGACATTCCCGACCACATTTCATCCCAAAGGCAATGCTTGGTGATTATCCTGGTACAGTTTCTGGATCCAGTGTTTTTCCTGCTGCAAGAGTAAGGCTGGCCCTGAAAGTGAATGGCATCTGTTCAATCACTATGATCATTAAAACATATTTGAAAAGAAAGCGGAAAGGCTACCTAACTAAAATGTACCCATTAGATTCTTTTGAAACAGGAGTTAGAGTATTACAGAAGGGATTCGAAAGCATCTTCAGAATCTCAATGAAATTATGGCATTTCAATTCCAAGACTTATTTTAATAAATGGGGCAGTTGCTATATTAGATTTATATTGCTGTATAGCTTATTACCACAAACCAAATGGTTTAAAGCAACATGGATTATCTTACATATTTCCTGTGCTGTAGGTCAGGAGCCCTCTACTCAGTGTCTCATAAAGCCAAGGTGTTAGCTAGCTGTGTTTTCATCTGGAAGCTTGACCAGGGAAAGATCTGCTTACAAGCCTTCGCTCCCCCAGGTTATTGACAGAATTCATTTCCTTGTGGTTTTAGACTGAGGTCCCTATTGAGACCCTTCTTGGTTCCTAGATGGCACTCGGAGGTCCTTGCTATATGGTTCACTCCATCCCAGCCACAAAAAACCTGCCTGGCACCATATCGCTCTCTTGTTTCGAATATTTCTAACTTCCCCACCTGTGAACCACGGGGGAAAACTTTTTGCCTTTAAAGGTACTGATTACTCAATCCCATTCAGATAATCTGCCTATCTTAAAATCAACTGTGCCACATACTATAACCCAACCACAGGAGTAAAACCCATCCTATTCATAGTTACAAGGATATTGCAGGGCCTCTACCCTGCAGATGGGAAGTCTTGGGGTTCATTTTTAAATTTGTTCCAATAAAGAATTTTCAATAAAGTTCATACCAATTTTAAGATACACAAAACCCTGGAGGTTTCTTGGTCATCCCAGGAAGAGATATAGATTTTCTGCATACATATAGGTATCTTCTGGCTGTTCCTATCCAATACCCTTTTCAGACCAGGTGATGCAAACCAACTAGTCATCCATCTCATTGAGAACCATGCAACATGTGCTTTCTTATGCTAATTCCTTTCTGTAGGTATTTGAGCACGTACTATCCAAACATCAGCTCCACACAATGTGATCCTCAAAACGCCCATCATTATCTAGAGATCACTAATAATCTCATTTTTATCTATGCTTTTAAGAATCTTCTGCATATCATTAGCTCAAATGGAGAATAGGAAGTCAGGAAATTATACACCTGGATTCAAGGGAAAATACAAGGACCATTATCCTCCCACCCCTTTTGTACCTTTGGATGGTTATATTAACCTGCTAATACAGCCAGTCCTGAATGAAACTGTTCACCATAGAAACAGCAAGTGAATCTGAAGCAGATAATAGAAGGTTTCTCAGGAGACTGCCTGCCCGACTGGCTTGCCACTGACTCCAAGGAGAAGAAGATAAATAAATAAGTGGTTATAATCTCAAATGGCTGCTAATTAGACATCCTTGGAGTGAGGGTGTGAAATTTGTCTTCAATATTCTAATAAGAAGCAAAGGAGAGTGTTGATAATAAGAGGAAAGTAATAACTGAAAGAAAATTTTAATTTGGACTGAATATGGCTAAAAATCAAGATACGTAAAAGCAGAAAACAAAACAAAGCAAGTTCAACCCTAGAGCAAGATTAAATGAGAAAATAAATGGAAAAAATAATTGGTTCAGCAAATCATGATTAGAAAGAAAATTAATTTAGTAAATGATTTCACTCCAAACTTGGGATGAGATGAAGAAGTGAGTATACATGTTAATTTCAATCTATTTCTGAATGGTGAACTGCTCCAGCATTCTATCCATGGATACTGTTAGCTGGTGTCCTCTTTTCTCCCAGTGACTTTGTGTCTGGGAGATTCATTTAGTACAAGCAACCTGGGTTCAGATTTATTTAGACAGAATGATGGTGGTAACATCTCAATTCTACCCTCCTTTTTCATATGAGCCTCTCATTGAGAGTTGGTATCTATTCCTCCACACCCATTGCTTTGACCAATAGAATATGGTGAAGTGATGCTTCATGACTTCCAAGGCTAAGTCATAAGGAGCTGAGACAGTTTGAAGTTATTGTATGAATTCCACAAAGAAAAAGATTATGTTCTTGAACTCATCCATTCCTGTGGGTGTGAAACCCTTTTTACTGAATTAAGGCGGTGAGACATGACTCAGGTTGAGTCTCCATCTTCTTGCTGGGGCTTATATAAATGGAGACCCAGAGAGAGACACTAGGCAGAGTGGAAGTCAGTTGGAGAGAGAAGCCAGGAAAGGCCACCATGTGCCTTGCCATGTGACAGAAAAGCCAAGGACCAAGTTGGCTGGCAGCAGCCCCAGAATACCACAGTTTTGGGGACGAAAGTGTCACCTTGCTGATGCCTCAGATTTTGAATGCCTACTAGCCACAAAACCATAGGCCAATAAATGCCTGTTATTTAAGCCAACACATTGCATGGTATTTGTTTCAGCAGCTAGAAAACTTAAGACAAATGGCTTAGTAAACACTGAGGAAGAAGCACATGCCAAGGGAATGGCCTGAGGATTAACAGAAGGCTAGAGTTGAAAGTGATGAGACAAAGCTTGTTTTGTGAGTTGCCCTGCAAGACACAGACAATCCTGGGGATGTAGAGGAATGGAAAATCCTGGGGACTTCCCTAGAGCCAAAATTCAGAAACAAGTCAGTAAGTGTAAAGTGAAAGGGCCAGCTTCAGAGTGGTGGACAGAGATTTCACACCTGGCTGCAGAGCTGAGCTTCTTAGTAATGCAGTGACATGCATTGCAAAGAGTTTGGTTATCAAGTCTCTTCTAACAGTGATAGTAAATGTGCATTCACCTTGTACAAAGCATCCTTTCAACTGTGCTTCCCCTGAGACCCTGGAGCTCACCTTAAGCAGGTCTTTGGGGGAATAGGAGCCTAGAGCAAAGCTAACTCAGATACACTGACACCAAACCTGATGTTTGCACATCAGTACATATATATTTTAGTAATATCTTTGATAAAAGAAAAACTCCATGCAGTTTAGGATCTCACAGCTTTATTGATCAATTCATAAATTGGGCAGCATTCCATCTAGAAAGTAGAAGGGAGCTCCACTGGAGCAAGTAAGTTTCCATTTTACATAGTGGGGGCGGGGGGGGGGAGAGTCTTATAAAATGGAATATATATTGGTTAGTATAGAGTACTTGTCCATTTTTAATAGTCTATACCTACTGGACCAAGGCCAGATAATCACTAAATGTTGGAAAAATTGCAACTTTCTTGGGACTACTCTACTGTCTTAGAAAGTCCCATCTTTGGTCAGTTTTTATCTTTTAAAAAGTCCCTGTTGGGGAGAGGTTGTGGCTCAAGCAGTTGAGCACCTGCCTCCCACATGGGAGGTCCCAGGTTCAGTTCTTTGTGTCTCCTAAAAAAGACAAACAAACAATAAGCAGACAATAAGCAGACAATGAGCAAAAACAAGCCTACTATGAGCAAAAACAAACGAGCAGGGAGCAGATGTGGCTCAAGCAGTTGAGCACCCACCTCCCACACAGGAGGTCCCAGGTTCAGTTCCTGGTGTCTCCTAAAGAAAAACAAAACAAAACAAAACAAAACAAAAGACAACAAGCAGACAACAAACAAAAAACAATGAGCAGACAACAAGCAAAAGCAATGAGCAAAAACAACGAGCAGACAATGAGCAAAAACAACCAGTGAAAACAACAAGCAAACAGACCAGCGAGCCATCTCAGGGAGGGGGATGGAAGTCCCTGCCATTATCAATATCTTTTATTAGTGTTGAGGCAGGTTAGTATAAGGAAAAAGGAAGACGAGTCACTGCTGGTACCTGGCAGAGGATATGGCCGTGAGACCCCACTTGGAAACCCCCTGAGGGCAAAGCTCTATTTAAAACAAAGCCACTGAGACCCTGGCCACGAAGTCTTGCCACAAAGTCACATTTGGAACACTTTCCGGGTCAAAGGGAAGCCTCCCCATTGGCCCCCTGATAGCTAACAGGTGGGGCAACCAATCAGAACAGCAAATAGCTGGGACCTCTCCCCAACATTAGGTAAGGGGAGGTGGAAATGTTTTAAAAGGCCTAAGCTGGGGCCCCACTGGCACATCTCATCTTGTAGCATGCCCGCACCCATGTCTCACTTTATGTACTGATCTCATTTCTAGTTTTCTTCTTTCTTAATAAACTCTTTACTTCCTTGCCTACCCTATGGTGTGTACTTAATTTCTTTCATGTCACATAGCCAAGAGCCTAGAAGCCCAGAACCCAGAGCATTCTGCTAACAGTGTGGTACATTTGTTACAATTGATGAACACATATTGAAGCACTGCTATGAACCATGGTCTATAGTTTACACTATAGTTTACGTTTTGCCTCGCACAATTTTATAAATTTTGACAAAATGTATCTGTCATTGCAATGTCATGCAGGACAATTCCAATGTCCCCAAAATGCCCCATGTTACATCTATTCTTCCCTCTCCCTCCCCTCAGAAACTCTGGTGACCATAATGGGGGAAAGTGTGGGAGGGGGAGGGTGGTATATGGGAATCCCCTATATTTTCACTGTAACATTCATGTAATCTAAAGCTTCTTTAATAATAATAATTTTAAAAGACCCTGTCATGTCTTGGAAAGGGGGCTGCTCCCGGCAAATCCTAATGCAGGTGGCCATTATATTTTTATTTAGCAGTCCCCCCTTTTGGTAATTTTTTCAGTGATCTCATTAGGAATTTGACCAAAACACCAGCAATTCATGTCCTTTATTGTCAGATGGTCTGAGTAGGCTCAGTCAACAGTTTTTGTTTGTTTGCTGCATGTTCTTTTTAATTGTAGTGAGGTACATTGAGTCAATGTTTAAATATATTTAAGACCCTTGGAGTGGGATTACTGACTCAGTTGAATGGATTATGCGTACAGCCCTCTCCTTGAGCCAGGGTGTCTATTATTTTTGTTTTTAGTCTTGGTCGACCAGAAATAGTCTCATTTCTCTTTCTCTCTCTTTTGGATTAGCTATCTTAAGAGTAACCATCTGTCTTGAGGGTGACACGGAATTTGAACAGAATCATGAAATACAGTTTATACAATAAGAAATAGAAACATATAGACCCATAATCACAAATAAAAGTCTAAATCCAAAACATTCTAGTTTGTCCTCATTTTTTTCATTAAACCAGGAATCTAAGTGAGGAAATAAGTCTGTCCATTGAAATTGTAGTGAGGTACATTGAGTCAATGTTTAAATTTATTTAAACATTGTTAAATATATTGAAGCACTGAGCCTGATTGGTATTACGAATCATCTTAACTTGGTCCTTTAAAATATTTAGGTTATTTATGCCAGGCTTATTAACATGAAAGCAACATTGTTCACCGGCAGTCAGGTCTCTAGAATCCACCTGTTTTGCAAGAACGATGGTCATTAGTGGTAAGCATCAGCCTGGAGAGCTAAAGGGCATAGAGGGCAGTGTTCGAGCTCTTTCAAAACCTTGGATGTATTTACAGCTGCTGGGTCCAGGTAATATGGTTCTAGGGATGGTATAACCATGCAAATGAAAGTGTGGAGCCTTGCATTGTGGGAGGCCAAAGCCCTCAGGTATTATGACTCTTTTGTCAGTTTAAGACCCGATATGCAAAAGATCCTAAGTGAGCTTTCTGACTGGTATTTAAGATAGAAAACATATGTAAGATCAAAGGATCTAGTCCGATTTATAAGTAGGTAACAAAACCATGCAGTTAGCTGTAATTTACAAAGGGGTTGCAAAATACAGTGCCCAGGAGCTGAATCTGATAATCCACAGGAGTGCACTATAGTTTTTCACTGAAACACAAAATTTTTGTCTATAGTCACCCTCCTTTTGATGAATGATAACCCACAAAAGATTATCTTTGATCATAAAATTAGGCTGGTTTTATTAAATCTTGTGTTAGCAATCTCATGAACCTGCCAACTTATTCACTAGAATTCTGTGCTGACTCAGCCCAGTGGTCTCAAAGTTACTTAGCAATGTCACTAGAAGCCTGTGCCCAGAGTCCCTGGCATGGGCCTTTCTGTGGGTCTCTGAGACAGTCCTTTTTGTTGAAGACAGAGCACTCAGGCCTGTAGCTGATTCCAAGTATTTTTAGGTAAGTGACAGAATAAAAACTATCTGTAGACAAGAAAAGATTTAAAATGACCTTGGGTAACTTATTGCTGTTGATGTACTATAAGAAAATTATTATTCAGAATTGTGAATTCATAAGCTCTCTAATCAATAGTTTCTGCTGTTTTAGCTTAGAATTGTGAATGATTAACTTGTCCTTTGTCTTTTGGAATGTTATAACTCTGCTATGCAGGAAACCCCATCATCCATTACCCAAAAAACAAATGTTTAAAAGGAGCAAGTGACCAGACGTGATATTTACACATCTTGCTTGTATCCCCTGTAAAACTAAAAGGTAAAAACCTTTATGTTCCTGTTCAGTGTACCATAAATAGAATAGAACAAGATGCCTCGAGACACCATGTCTCTACTGTGGAGGGCTGGCCGACCCTGCTGGATGAATTTTGTTACTTTTGATGAGGTCATTCCTCACGAGTTGCAAGACTCATTGGAGTTCTGAGGTTTGAAGCCCCTTAAAAGGGATGGTCCCCAAGTTGCAGTTGGAGCCTCACCCAGGAGGGGATGCCCTGCCTGGGACCGTTTTCCAATCGGGACTCTGATGGGTCGCAAAGGGGCCCCCGGCCACATGAGAGTTCAGATGTTGAGTTTTCCCCCACATGAGAGTTCAGATGTTGAGAGTTCAGATGTTGAGTTTTGGTGAGTGGTTGTATATACTTTCATTCTTTCCTATGTCTTTAATTAATTACCCTTCTTTTTTGTGATTGCTCAATTATTATAATAATTTAATATAACCTGAAACTCATTTGACTGAATAAATCTGCCTTTGCATAGCATTTAGAGTTCTTGCCTCTTCCTTAGCAAAACATTTAATAAAATTGCCAATGCATAGCATTTACAGTTTCTGCCTCTTCCTTAGCAGAACAGCTGTCTTATAAAAGTGAGCAATCTTATTAAACATTTTTTAAAGAATGACTGAAATTATGACCAATAGCACTATACTGTTGTCTAATACCAGGCAAATCAGTGACAGTTAGAACATTGACAGATCTCTAGGAACTTTATACAATTTCTGAAACGTTTATATTAATAAAACTTTACCCATACAAATTTAACTAAGAGAAGATTAGAAAATCTTTTTAAATTCAACAACACTTTACATGCAACTCATAATACAC
>JAQZBX010004772.1:0-58816 GCA_029593785.1 Cabassous unicinctus | reverse complement strand
ATTCTCCATCACCGACAAGCACTCTGGGCAACCTAAGACAGGATCCCAGCCGGCTGGTCATGGGCCCTAACACCAGACGCTGCTGTGAACTCCAATGACGGGTAAGACCCAGTAGTCGGCTAAGCATTGTCTGGACCTAAAACAGGCACAGTTTTCCCTACCCTCCTATTAATAAAAACAAAGGAGGAGATGTTGGTATACATTTAAAATGACAACCACCTCAAAATGGCGGATCCAATGACTCAGCATTGCGGCCTCCTCCCCCCTGCCCCTATATTCTCCCAATATTACCTTATTAGGACATAAGCGGCCTGCGAGCCTTGTGGGTACCACCCACCTCCCCTGCCAGGAAGCCCTTTACCCAGCAACAGCTGACTATAACCAATCATCGCACAGACGCTGCCTCCAACCAATCAGCGGGCTACACGGTAGCCCTAAACCCTATAAATTGTACTGCACTTCCCTAATAAAGTAGACCTGCGCCACCAGCCTCGTCTCCGCAGCTTCTTTACTGCGTCGCCCTCCACACCGGATTCCCCCACACGCCGGCCGGGCCACCAGCACCGGGTCTCCTCTTCCACCGTCACACCCCCCGAGGAAGAGGAAAATTGCAACCTCAAAAACCCTTTATTAAAAGAAAAGATTTCACAATATGAGAAAGCAGAGAGCACTTTATTAGTCCAGGAATTTGGGCAACCATGCATGGAGGCAAAGATTTAAAAGAAAGTCAATGCTTTACCTTGTAATTATTTTATTGATTGAATTTACTATATGATTAATGATCTTGATTGAATTTTAATTGTGCTTATTTGTGATACTGGGAAGGTTGATCTAGAAAAAAGTAAAGGTGCATAAATAATATGGATAAACTCTGAATGTAAAATGGTAAGAAATATACATATGGAAGAATTATTAAAAATTAATAAGGAAATACTATCAGGAATTTGATATCTATAAAATTGTAAAATTAGTTGAAATGAACAACTTCCTAGAAAATATACAATTTACCTAAAATGACTCAACTAGAAGTAGAAATCTTTGCTGGAACATTAGTGATTAAATAAATTATTTCAGTAGTTAAATATCTGTCTACTATGAAAACTTCATGCCTAGATTGTTTATATATGTCAGTCTTTTCAAATTTTAAACAGATTATTCCAATCTTTAACTCTATTGGACAATAGCAAAAGAAGGACTACTACTGTACATATTCAATATTAATACAATTCTAGAATATGAAAGGAAGGTGAGAGGTCTCTTTTATCATAAACATAAAATATAAGGTAATGCATAACTTCTGAGAGGATAACCAGGATGAGTGAGGAGACGAAATGTAGATGTAATTATTAGTAAATATTAGTTCTTAATTTGGTAATGGGAACATGTGTTCTTCTAGCACCTTTAAAAACAAGGGACCAAGCAAAATAACAGTGAACTTAGCCAGATATTTCAGTGTCTTGAAGTAAAGCTATTAAAATGTTGTCTCTCCTTTACCTGCTTTTCTAAGCATTCTGTGGGGAAACCTCAGACCCATCCTTGTGTTAGAGCAGCCAGATGTTCTGCAATGCTTGAATAGACCTGAGTTTCCATTTCCCATAGCCTCAAGTTGTCTCTGTTCCAACTTTCTTTTCTTGCCCCAAGAGTGTCACATTTAAAAGACCTACGTTACCCTTATATTCTTGAGTTTATATTGCTTGGGTAAGAAGTGTGCATGGGATATTTCCCATATTCTATTGTATTAGACAATGGATGTTAAAAAGAAGAAAAAGGAAGAGGAGCAAGGAGTAAAAGGAGGAGGCAAAGGAAAAAGAGCAGCTGCCATTCTGATTCTTGAAGTGGCAGCGCAGCACAATTTCAAACTTCCAAGCATCTGAAATTTCCATCTTAGGTAGTTTCAAGTGTCTCCGTCCACAACCCCAGAGTTTCCAAACTGCTCTGTGTACCCACACCTTTCTCCTTCCACTTCTCATAGTTGCCATCATTTTCAACTGTCCCTTTTGGAATCCCAGGAGACTGCCCTTGCTGTCTCTGTTTTCCTGGCACACAGCTCCTTAAACCTATGTGCTTTCTCCATTTGTTACCTTTGTCCTACCAAGAGCTATAGAAAGAATCACAGTTTTTCAGACCTGGTCCAGGAATAATGTTCCATTCCCTTAAACCGGATCTTTTGCTTTTGTTCTATAACTTTCTGGTAAAAAGCTTGCTTTTTGCAAAAACTGTCAAATCCCAGTTTTTAACTTCCCATTCAAAACCTTATAGTGGTTCATTACTACTTAATAATATACAGTTCATGTTATATTTTTCCTCTTTATGGTTCTCTTTTCCATATTTGGATCTTTTTATCTTAGGGATAATTTTGAAAGCTTGTGCATGTTGTGTGTGTGTTGGTGAGTTAAGAGAAAAAAATTGCTAAACCTTTTTGTTACTATTAAAACAAAACTGAGCTGTATCAATAGAAACCACTAAAAAAGAGAAAAAGTAAGCCACAGCCTGGGAGAAAACACTGGACAAATTACCTCTATGCAGAATATGTGAGGAAAAGTACCTATGACTCAATAATAGAAATGATAAACAAGTCAAAACAAAAATGGGCAAAAAGCTAGAACAGGGCTTTCACAAGAGAAAGTATCTGGAAAGAGAAATAAACAAATGAGCATCAAATGGCGAATGGCTAAACAATGAATAGATAGTGGTATAGTCATACTGTGCATTACTATTTATCAAGAAAAGAATGAACTACTAATATATGTAACAACGTGGTTAAATAATAAAAACAAAAGTATGCATTTACATACTATAAAATGCAAAACATTTTAAATGTATGCATCCTGAAAAAGGAATACATCATTGTAACCATCATACTGATTAAGATAAGAAAGAACATTTGCATCATGCCAGAAAGGTCCCTTCATTTGTCTTTTCAGTCAATTGTCCTATCAGATGAAACCACATTCTGAGTTTTATTTCCATTCATTAATTTTACCTATTCCAGAAATTCATACAGCTGAAATCACATAGACTGTGAAATATAATGAAAACTGTCATTTTTAGTGCCAACTATATAAACATTTAAGTTTTCCCCAATTATACACACACACACACACACACTGGGGGAGTGGGAATTTTTCTAATGAGGAAATGTATGCCTAAAATGTTGCATAACTTGCTATTGTTGAGAGAGTAAATGTATAGTTAAGCCTTGCATCCATCTGATAGTGAGAAATTGTGTATTAAGAATTTCCCCCTACATTAGCAGCTATGAAGTCTCTAAGAACCCTTCCTAGAAGGAGCTGAACTGGCTGTTCATTAGTCTTCCCACAATAGTTTGTTAGCATCTTGTACTTAAAATATTAACCAGAACTTCTTAGGCCCACTTGCAGGAATGAGACAACATCTCATTGTAAAACCAGACCACATGGTATTTGGGAGTACCCATGGTTTAGTGAACCAATGACTTTCACTTAAGGACTGGAGGCCAGACATGCCTGTGTGATCAGCAGAAAAGGGAGTTATAGAAGCCCTGAAATGAGGAGCCTGCACATCAAGATCTAACTCTGAGCTGCGATGGATTAATCACTGAAATCTGGATAGCAAGGATAGGGCTAACATGCTTGAGGAAAAACAAAAATAAGATGTGTATCCTCTTCCTCATTACAAGACCCTTGAAGAAATCCTGTGTTTTTGCTGATCTGGCAAAACTGAAATGTAGCCTTCATTTTTTTTGTTTGTTTGTTTTTGGTTTTTTTGGTGTTTTGTTTTGTTTTATTTTGTTGTTTTTCCTACCTATAAAAACCCTAGCTCCCATTCGCACATTGAACTGGTTGGGAAGACTAACCTAGTTCCTTGCTTGTGCACTCGCAATAAATCACCTTTTCACTGAGAGACGTGTTCCTCCTTTGTAGTGCAGGATTGGGCGGGCCCTTCTATTGGAAATAGCCATGTTTACGGGAACAATTTAGTGAGCCAGCCAGGAAAAAGGCTCTTCTGGTATGCAGTGTACCTCCATCCCAAGCAGCCCCAATCCATGCCTTGTCGGCCACAGGGCTGCTCTGGATCCCTCAGCTCCATGCCGAGCAGCTTCTAGGCTTCTGCTGTGAGTGGACTCTGGGCACTTTGTGTGAGGATAATTCTGAATCTAGGTCTTTCCCTATCCTAGGTAAGTGTGTAAAATTCTCTCTACTGTTCTGACCTTTACTTACTTTCACTTTGTTGGTCTGCTCATTCAGAGGAGACTGTTGGATTAGCTTTGTTGGTCTGCTCATGCTGAAGAGACAGTTGAAGTTTGAATTCATCTGAGGTTGTGATAATGTGATAATCCTGGTGAGTTTGTGTCCCATTATCCATGATTTCAGACTTAGGGGTTCCCCTATTGAATTTGGAATAGCATTTTACTTTGAAGTTGAGGGATCCTGTTGATTTTGAGGGGATCCTATTCTTTTGTTCTGTCTTTGTAACTTCTTTTGGTGTTGCCTAACCATGGGAAACTCTTAGAATGTGCCGGCTATATCTCCTCTGGGTTGAATAATAGAAAATTGGTTGAAATTCAGAGGGAATCCCCTTAAGAAAATGAAAATGCAATGTTGCCTTTCCACAGTATAAATTGAATGACAGTGGAAAGTAACCTAAAAATGAGTCTTGGAATTTCAGTACCTTGCAACTGAATCTGTTTTGTCCTAGGTATTTAAAATGAAGAAAAGTTATGTTTGAATATAAGCAAATTGAATCATAACTCATAAGCTTGCTTAATCTTGATGGTAATTGTATGTTGTTTGAGGTTTGCTTAGAGACAGTTTCCAAAATCATTTTAGTGACATTAGTATGTAAGTTATTTAGAAGGTTTTTCTTTTAAGGAAAGAGAAAATAATATTGCCCCAAGATGAAATAGCTAGTTATTAAGAAGGAACAAAACAGCTGTAGTATGGATCTCTAAAGAAAAGTCCCTCAGCTTTCCTTAAAGAACAAGTTGAGAAAAAAGAAAAAAAAAACCTGTGCTTCAAAGAACAAAGGTACTGCTAAACAATATACGTTTATGAAAATTCACGTTATCAATATATTTTATTTTAATTCACAATGGAAAAATATATTCCAAAATTGAAAGCTATAATATTTGTGTAAATTGTGGAAAAATTTAAATGGGATGTTATTTTGACAGTGTTTTAAATTTTAGTCATTTTATTCTGCTCAGAATTTTTATCAAGGTGTTATAAACAACTTTTTCAGTTTTGAATGAATAGCTTACTCCTGAACTTCGAGTCTCTCTGTTAAGTGTACACCTGAAGAGTAATCCAGAATATATGTATTAAATCTTTGTCTGTCTAAACTGCTAAATTGCTGTTTAACTGCATTTACACTGCTCAAGTAAAACTAACTGGTTGCTGGTTACTAATAAAAGTGTTTCAAAGAGTGAGCTTGCATATTTACAGGCAACACTGATTCCAGAGGAGGAGTAAAAATCAGAGATGTGAAATGATGTAGAGTTTGGAGACAGCCATACCAAAGGAGTGAGAATTATGGGTCAAATTAGCTAGTTTATGTTTCTGTTGGCATGACTAACTCTGTTTGTGTCTGTCTGTTTGTTCAGTGTATGTTTTCATACCTCCAGATACTAATATCAAATTAACAAATGAAAATTCTTAAAGGAGCTCTATTCAAATTGCTAAAATTAAGTTAGTGCTTATACCAGTAAATGAAGCCCAAATTAGAAAAGTCGATCAGTATAAAAAGACATGTAAAATCTGACTAAAGAAAATATTTAAAATCTCTTTTAAAAGTTTGTCCTGAATTCTTCCATATTCTTTCTATAGCCATTCCTACCCTCAAGGTCTTCTCCTAACTTTGACTAAATTGGAGTGACTCATTAAAACCAGTTTAGGAAACTAAGGGGATGGCCTGGGTATGGAAACACAGGGAGATGTGAGTTTACTTTAGAATTCTGGAAATTAAAATGATAGGGACAGAGGGGATATTACAGGAAAAACTTCATTTTGTTTAGTCTGTCCATTAGTTACCCAATAATTTTTTAAATATATTTTTATTACAGAAGTTATGAACATACAAAACAATCATGAACATGTGTAGAATTCCCATACAGCACCCCTTCACCAGCACACCACACCATTGTGGAACATTTGTTACAGATTATGAGATAATATCATCAGACTATTAACACTTACTAGGGTCAATAGCATATAATTGGCATATTTTTCCATACCCCCCTTATTATTAACACAGTATGTCTTTGGCATGGATGCAAGAATATTACAGTATTACTCTTACCTATAGTCCATAGGTTACATTAATTGTATTTTTCCCATGCTTCTCCACATTTCCAAGACCCTGCAATAGTGATGTACATCTGTTCTAGTTCACAGAAGGACATTCTTGCATTTGCAGATTAACCACAATTCTCATCCACCTCTAGGTTCACTGTGTCATTCAGTGCCTAGATTATTCTCTAGCTTTCTTCCCAATTAAATTTTAACAGCTTTGAGATGAAAGTAATAATCCAATGGCCAAATTTCAATAAGTAAAAAAAGCCCCTGAAAGCTATGAAAAGGTATTTCTAAATTAAGATTAAAACAAAACAATTATAATATATTCTCCAGAGCCTGATAGTCAATATGCTTTTGAGGTTGTTCACAATTTTAAGGTATTCTGAAAACAAAGAAGTTTACAGGCAACACTGATTCCAGAGGAGGAGTAAAAATCAGAGATGTGAAATGACGGAGAGTTTGGAGACAACCATACCAAAGGAGTGAGAATTATGGGTCAAATTATTGAGTTTAAATTATTAAAAATAATTTCTTGTCATTATTTTTATTTTATTCTACTCCAATGCAATTTCCCTAAGTTTAAATGGATACTAATAAAATAAGTAAGTAGTAAGTCTGTTAAAGTTTTAAGATGATAAAAAAAAATTTAAGTTTTTGGCAAATGAAATTATTGCAAACCTCTTTTGAAAATAATAATTTTTCCTAAATTGAAATGAATAGTTTTTTTTCCCACATAACAGATTGAGGGATATGAGACTTAAATGGGTACAGAAAGAAGTGAAATGTTTGTGGAAGTGAATTCATTAGCAATGCTGACTAAATTTTGATAAGCTTCTTTAAGGAATGTATTTCATCCTAAAATAAGATAGCTGGTTTTCATAAAATCAGGGTGGAAATATGTAAGGCATGTCTTGAATGAATATGGAAAGTTGTAGAGGGTAGTGTTAAGTAAGGGAATATGTTTTGAAAAGGTGAAATTTGTCCTGAAATGAAATAATTATAGTCTATGTGTTTATGGATGGTTATGGGAAGTTTGTAAAAGCATTTTCTAAACTGAAAGATTACACTGTAATGACTGATTCTGGGAAATTCTTATTAAGTAGAAACCTAAGAGTTTATATTGATAACAAAAGGTAACTTAATAGCAGAAAAGTCTTTTGGACTCCACCTCAATTTATTATGACCTATGCTAATTAAATCTGTTTACCTAATGATGTACTGATTCAAAACTAAAATTTGAATTTCTCTCTCAGTTAAAGTAAAAATTTGGTTTTCTTCCAGTACTGTTGAAGTTTCATTGTGGTACACAGTATTTTTCTAAAACAGAAAACATGAAAAAGAAATTAAATGTGTAATTTACATATATATTTGGGAATTGTATGAAACAATTCTTAAAGGCTTTTAAACTTCTCACAATCTATTCTATCCTAAATCTGATCTGAATGATGATATTGTTGTTTATAGTTTTAGGTATTCTTAGAAAAACATAATGTTATAAAAACAAACAAAATCTCTTATCAATTACATTGTTTTTCCCTGATGCTTTTCTAAAAGGGCATGCGGTCACCCTATTGTAAACAAAAAGGGACTTAAAGGAAAAGCAAAGCAAAAGTTAATGTTTTGCCTGTTGATTAATATAATCTTGGGAAAAGAGTAAAAGTAAAATAAAACAAAACTTCGATTCTAATTTGTAGTGAAAAATTTCTAGAAACAGCTTTATTTAAAGAAATTAGGACCTAGCTTGTAAGCTCTTGCAGTATTCACATTTATTCCTGAGATCTGATTTCTAAATGTTATTTCTAAATCCTGAGATGCTTTACTCCCTATGTATAACATAATAGCTCCCTAGAATTTTTTTAAGTACCTGTATAACATCTGAAACCAAGAGTTAAAGTTAACCAGCTCTAATAGTAATGAAGAAGCAGCTCTGTGGCTACACAGAAAGAGAAGCCATAGAGGAGCTGCCACAGGGTGGTGCCTGGCTAAGGCAATAAGCATCCCTATTAAATATATTGACCTAGTACATATCATAAAAGATTGTGAGGCCTGTTTTTGGCTTCAGCCATGAATAGCACCTTACAGCAGTGGATATATCCAAAAAGCCACACATTAAGGGGATGGACTTCAGTATTCTTAGACTTTCTTGAGTATTTAAACCAGGCCCCCAGTGCTATGCATGATGCTTCTCCATTTGAGTTATTGGCTAGATCAGTCATTACGACCCCTAAAACAATAAAGGTGTCTGCCACATCTCCTGGACATGCTCCTCAAGTAGATAGAAATACTTTTGTTACTCCAGACACCTGTGGCTCTACCAGCTGGCAATGGCATGACATTGCCTCCAGACTGGATCTCTTTCATAGTGCCGGAGGGTGCTCTGCACCAAGCTTGTAGAACACTGGAGCCTACCTTCCTGTTATCACCAGGACCAAAAGTACTGCAGTATGATGGCTGTGTGAAGGATACACCAAGTGGAGCAATAATTATAAGAGTAATGTGAGTAGAACCTAAACAAATACAACTGGCATTAAGGTCTGCTCCCATGGAATTACAATATGTATGGTACTGCATACCTGGAGCTGAGATAAATTAACCACAGGTCAAAGAGAAACTTGTGCATTGCTTAGATTTAACTGCTGTACATACATACCTGATGAATATGATAATATCTCTTCTATAATGGATCATATGCAAAGGGATATGAGCATGTTAAAAGTCTTCGCAAACTAGATTCATTTTCTAAGGAGTTAATGAATTTGCCTATGATATGAAAGGATGTGTCCTTTAAGTACTGCCTTTCTATTCAAACCTATATGTGATGCTGGAGTTTTTAGGTGTACTTCCAGAGACTGTATCCTCTGGCCCACCTATGTGCCAGCTGTGCCGGGAATCTCACTGGAGCTGCAAATCCTACCCTACAGCTCAATGGACTCATCCAAGTAACCTGGCAAGGAGACGACAATGAGCAACTTACTCTCTAAACAGGTCTGTGCCTTCACTTGAATACCTATCTTTGATATTTAGTAAGAGGTATTTTCTTTCCTTTTCTCTTCTTTTTCTTTTAAAATTTAACTGCTTACTCCTTGACGTAGGAGTATTTCTTAAATACACTGAATACACATTGCAGTGAAAGACACATGAATGATCTTTAATCCAGATTTGTTCATTGTAAAAAGAATGGAAATGGTGAAGCAAATAGGAAAGCTTATGTAGGATCTCTCTTTAAGAGATGCCCAATCTTGAATTCCAGTTTCAAAAGCAAAGAAAGCAGGAAGGGGACAGAACTCTAGTGTACCCATGATGCATGGGAATTCAGTGCAAATCCATGTGAGAATATAGCAAGTATGTTATTTTTACAACTGAGTATGACAGAGAGGAGGAAGGAAGGGGGGTGCTCACAGCCAGAGAGGTCATGTTTACCACTTGAACTACAACTTGTTTTGAATGCAGAGAGAAGGCAATAGCATTCTGAGAAACATGAATGACCGAAGAACCTGTGATGTCCTTTCTTACACCTGTCACCTCTCTGCTTGGCCACCAATTATGCTGAAAATGATGACATAGAAAGGAAAGGAAAGAACAGGCAACCCAGAATTCCTTTCCCTTTCAGTCCATCAGAATATAGAGAGAGTTGATGGAACATGTATATATCAGAAGTGAAATAAATACACTTGAGTTAATTTTGTGCAGCATTTCCACTTTTCTGGTATAAATGAAATGCATATGTTTGTCCTACATATGAAATAAAAATTGGATAAATTTGGTCACAATACAGGTAAAATTCTCTTATATGTATACACATTTAAAACTGCCATTGTGCCATATAAAGATGAATGGCCAAAGTTATACAAATAACTTAAATTTTAATTTCTCTTTCCTTTGGACAACATTAAATTGCAATTAAAAACATCATGGTAAGTTGATAAGGATAAAATGGAATAAAGGAAAACTTTTTTCAGTACTGTTAATGGCATTTCATCCCCTGATTTTAGAACGAGGAACCCTCTATTTTTATTTTGCGCTGTGACCTGAAAATTATGTAGCTAGTCCTGGGTGGCAGAATAGGTTTTGCTAGTATCTCTAGACTACATCAGAAGGCTGGAGAAGAGATGAGGGGCACTGTCATTTACCTTCCTGACATAAATAAATTCATGGTTATATGGTCCTGCATCTTGACATGCCTAGTAATTATATTGAAAACTTGTGCATGAATTTGCATGTACAATTATAGAGTATAAAAATTAAATAGTATAAAAATAAAATCATAAAGGCTTCAGATGATGTTATTTATCACCTGGGAGAGCTCCTCCTTTCCTCTGCTCGGCAGATAGTATGTGGGTATTAATACAATTAAGAAACGAGCTGAATCAAGTCTAGGTTGTAATTGTTTAAAAATCCTTCTCTATCTGTTTTCTTCTGTTTTCTAACGTGAGGTCATTAAAGGTATCAGGTGGGTATCACTGGGTTTATCCCCAGGTGAGTCTTTGAGCCCTCAGCCCTGAGAAGAAATGGAAACTGTGCTCTGTTTTCATAGCTTCGGCTTAGCTGCAGAGGCTCCTGCCCAAAGCAGCTTCAGATTTGGCAAATATCTTGAGGGGAAAATTGGCCATTTGTTTAGGGTTCTTACGTCTTTAATTTTGTTGCTCCAATTTGTATGACTAGTGAAAAGTCTGCTGTGTCTCTGTGTCTGAAAGGGGGCTTCCTGCTGGAGCCAAGCACAGATTCTTAGCCTCTTTCTCACGCCCAGAATCAATGAATCACCTGCAGGAAAGCATAATTCATGGAAGTGTAATTTTGTCACCACCTTTCCTGCCCCAGAGTGTTTGTGTGCACATGCATGTGTGTTTGCACACATTTATTCACATACATATGAATTACATATGAATCTTTTCGTTGAGGCATAATTTACGTAAAGGTAAATTCAGCCCCTTTACGTGGAAAGTTTGAGGATTTTTGACCAACATATACAGTCATATAACCACCACCACAATCGAGGTATAGAATATTTCCAATACCCCAAAAGTCCCTATTGTGCACCATTGTAGTAAATAGCCTTACTCAACCCAGCATCTGGCAACTACTGATCTGATTTCTGTCCCAATAGTTTTACCATTCCAGAATGTAACATAAGTGTAATAATACAGTGTTGCTTTCAATATTTAGCTTCTTCCACCTTGCATAATGATTTTTAGATTCATCCACTTGTTGCATGTATTAGTATTTTGTTCATTTTTTTAAATTGTCTAGTAGCATTCCATTGTATGGCTATAGAGCAATTTCCTTATCCATCTGCCACTTCATTGATATGTGAATACTATTGTATGACGTTTATGAAAAAAAAGGTCCTACAAATATTCACGTACAGGTCTTTGAGTGGGTCTGTGGTTTCATTTCTCCTGGATAAACACCAGAGTGGATTTGGTTGGTCATGTGGTAAATTCAAATTTACCAGAAACTGCCAAACTGTTTTCCCTTGTGACAGTGCTATTTTGCATTCTGATCAGCAATGTACAAATATTTCAGTTGCTCCATGTCCTTGCCAATATTTACTGTTGTTAGATTAATAAATTTTAGTAATTCTGATTGGTATATAGTGGTATCTAATTGTGGTTTTCCTTAATGTCTAACGATATTGAGGATCTTTACATATGCTCATTTACCACCTGTATTTCTTCTTTGGTGAAGGATCTGCTCAAATCTTTTGTCCTCCATATTAGGTGGCTTCTTATTTTATTTTTGAGCTGAAAGAGTTCTTTATATATTCTGTATACAGTACTTTATCAATGATGCATTTGCAATCTTTTTCTTATGCCTGTGGCTTGTATTTTCATTTTGTTAAGAGCATCTTTTGAAAAGCAGAAGCTTGTAATTTTGATGAAGTCCTATTTAAATATTTTTTATAGTTTGTACTTTATTTTGTCCAATCCAGAAAAATTTTGCCTAACTCAATGTTGCAAAACTTTTTTCCTATGTTTTTTTCTAGAAGTTTTATAATTTAGGTTTAATGGTCTGGTCAGGTTACTTTTTCCATGTGACATGAGATGTAGCTACAGGTTCCTTATTATTATTTTTAGAACAACTATGCAATTATTTCAGCACTATTTGTCAAAAAAAACTACCTTTTCTACACTTAATTATGTTCTCACCATTATCTGAAATTGATTGACCATATATATGTGGGTTTATTTCTATATTCTATTCTGTATCTTTGATCTATGTATATCCTTATGCAAATGCCACAGTATAGCGTTACAAAAAGTTCCTGATAACTAGTAATGTAAGTTCTCCAACTTTATTCTTCTTTTACAAAATTAGTTTTAACATTTTAGGTCTTCTGTTGACCACATAAATTTTAGAATTAGCTTATCAATTTCTGCAAAACCTGCTGTGATTTTGATTGACAGTGTGTTGGTTCTGTAGATCAACTTTGGGGGAATTGGCTTTTTAACAATAAAAGTCTTTTGATCCATGGACCAGTGGTCCTCCCCATTTTTTAGTTCATCTCTAGTTCAACTCTCATCCAATTCATGCACAAGTCTTGAGATTTATTGCTAAATATTTTAAGTTTTTTAATGTTATAAATGGTAATTTAAAATCTTAATTTCTATTTGTTCAGTCCTGTTACAAGAAATACAATTGATTTCTCTATATTGATCTCATGTCTTGCAACTTTGCTAAACTCACTTCTTATTTCTGGTAGGTTTTTGTAGATTCTTTGGGATTTTCTTAACAGAAATTTATATTGTCTTCAAATAAAACATAGCTTTTTCTTCTTTTCAAATCTCTATGCCTTTTATTTATTTCTTTTACTGGCATTATTGTACTGCATAGAACCTCAAGTAAAATATTGAGCAGAGGTGGGGACAGCAGATGTTCTTGATTTGTTATTGTTCTTAGTCACAGAATACTCATTCTTTCACCATTAAGAATGATGTCAGCTATAGATGTTTTGTAAATACCCTTAATAAGGTTGAGGATATTTCCTTCTTGCATTTCCTTTGCTGAGTTTTTTTACTTTTATCATGAATGGATGTTGAAATGTATAAAACAAAATTTTCTGTAACTATTATCTTATGATTTTTTTCATTTTTAGTCTGTTGATATAGTGAAATACTTTGATTTTTTTTAAATTTTAAGCCAATCTTGGTTTCCTGAGATAAATTCCAGGAAATTTATCTGTTATATGATGCATTACCCTTTTATATAATCCTTGGTTCAGTCCACTATTATTTTGTCATTGATTTATATATCTATGTTCCTGTGGGATATTGGTTTAATTTTCTTGTAATGCCTATGTCTTGTTTCTACATCAAGGAAATCTTGGTCTCATAAAGTAGATTGGAAAGTATTCCCTTCCCTTCTATTCTGGGGAATAAGTTCAGTATAACTGGCATTATTTCTTCCTTAAATGTTTCTTAGAATTCACTGGTGAAGTCATGGCCATGAGTTTTCTTTGCGGAAAAATTTTAAATTATGAGTTTAATTTCTTTAATAGATATGGTGCTCTTTGGAAACCTATTCTTTGTTGGATTTTTATGTATTTCCATTCTATCTTAGTTATCCAATTTATTGGTATAAAATTGTTCACAACACTCCCTTATTATTCTTTTAATGTCTGTAGTATCCCTTTCATTCTTTTCCATCTTTTCCATATTTTCCATCTGTTCTACTATCTGCAATTTTGGATGCCCTATCTTCTATGTCGCTAATTCTTTCCTCTGCCTGTTCAAATCTGCTGTTGTGTGTTTCTAGTGTATTTTAAATTTCTTTCATTATGTCTTTCATCACCATAAGATCTTTTCTCTTTTTATGTACATTTAAAAATTCTTCTATATTTTAGAAGAATTACAACTGTATTCTTGTTATCCTTTATCTCTTCCTTCATTTCATTGAGTTGATTAAGGATATTTGTTATCCTTAATCAACTTGATTAGTTGTTCCACATTGGGTGTCTACTCCTGCTTTTTACTTTGTTCATTAGACTGGGTCATGACTTATTGTTTCTTAGTATGGCTTGTAATTTTTTGCTGATGTCTAGGCATCTTTTTATCTTGATGGGCTTATTCAGTTAGTTAGTTTCTCTTTCTAGTCTAGTGTTTTGTTTTTGTTTGGTTTTGTGTTAGGAGTCCTCTTTATCACTTGGTTCCACTTATTTTATATCCCTCCCACAGTTTCTAGAGGAAGAGTGCAGTGTGCCCTTCCCTACTCTGCCATCTTTTATCCTCCTTTTCATTCTAGATATGGATAATTTATGTCATTCCTCATGCTTACTCTGGCTAAATGTTTATCAATTTTATTGACCTTTTGAAATAATAGGCAATTGGTTTCATTGATTTTTTTCTATTAGCAAGTTTCCAATTTCATTGATCTGTGCTTTCCCTCTAGTATTTCCATCTGTTTGCTTGTTTTGAATTAATTTTCTGCTTTTCCTAGTTTCTTAAGATTAACTCTTAAGTGATTGTTTTGAGACCTTTTTTGTTTTTTACTGCTCATGTAGTACTATACATTTCTCTCTAAGCAATTCTTTAGCTGCTTCCCATGAGTTTTTATGTGCTATGTTTCAGTTTCCTGCAATTTATAACATTTTATAATTTCCCTTGTAGTTTATTCTATTACTCATTTTTCATTTGTAAAGGTGTTATTTAACTTGCAAATATTTGAGGATTTCTGGCTATCTTTCTGTTAATGATCTTTCTGTTATCTACTTATTTCTAGGATAAACTGATTGTGATTTGGGGTCATGATCAGAAAACATACTTTCTATGACTTCTATTAATTTAAATTTCTTGAGTTTGTTTTGTTTCTCAGAATCAAACGCATTGGTGATTGTTCCACTTGCTTGAAAACAATATTTATTATGCTGTCTTTGGAGAAATGTTTTCTGTATGTCAGATAGATCAATTTGTTTTATAGTGTTCTTCCAGATCTTCTACTGTTACAGACTTTTCCTACATTTAAAAAAAAATTTTTTTTTTTTACGTTTTAAGGACACTTAGATTATACAAATGTCACATAAGAAATATAGGGGATTCCCATATGCCCCACTCCCCACACCTCCCACATTTTCCCCCATTAACAGCATCCTTCATTAGTGTGGTACATTCATTGCAATTGATGAACACATTTTGGAGCATTGCCACTAACTGTGGATTAAGGTTTCCATTGTAGTTTACACTCTCTTCCACACAATTCTGTAGGTTATGGCAAGATTTATAATGGCCTGTACCTGTCATTGCAGTGTCATTGCATTGTCATTCAGGACAATCCCCAAGTCCCAAAAATGCTCCCATATTACACCTGTTTTCCCTCTCCCTGCCTTCAGAAATTCCAGTGGCCACTTCCTCCACATTAATGGTATAATTTCTTCCATTGCTAGAATCACAATAAGTCTATGGTAGAATAATAGTAAGTCTACTTTAGTCCATAGTTCATTCCTCAATCCTCAGGATTCTGGGATGGTCATGTCCATTCTTCCTCTTATAGAGAGGAAGTTTCAGTCCCATATGGCCAATGGATGAGATTTTCTTGCTTGCAGTTGTAGACTCTCTTGGTTCCTTGATATGGTGGTTGTCCATAGTCACCTCCATGTTAGTTGTCCTGGGTGAGACCAATGAACTGGAGAGTAGGGTTGCAACTCCAATGAGATTCAGGGCTCAGCTGGCACATGGACAGCCCAAAGATTTAAGTCTCTTGGATGTACACTTACCAACTCTAGTACTAATTATAGGTTCAAATAGAAGAGGCAGAGAGCCATATGTGGGGAAACCACAATCGAGTCCAACTCTGTCACTCTGGAAAGCATAAATTCCAAAGTAGGGCCCACTGGCAAGGCACCAAACTACTGAACTATCTGCCCTGACTATAGTGTCTAGATATCTCCAGTGCTGTCAGGAGCCCCGCTATTTGGGGAAGTATCTACTTTGGTAGTCAAAGAGATCCTGCTGAGATGTGCATAAGCGTAACCTCTGGAATGACCTCCCGATTCAGTTTTAAGTCTCTTAGCCCCTTTGGTCAAGGTTTTTTTCCAGTTGCTTTGCTAGCTGGTGCTTGGTAGTAATCCCTCAGTGCCAAGGGAGCTTATCCCCAGGAGTCATGTCTCATGCTGGGGGGAAGATAATGTATTTATATACTGAGTTCAACTTAGAGAGAGGCAATATTTTGCAACAAGGAGACTGCCGGGAGGCAACTATTAGACACCCTATAATATTAGGCTAAGTTTCAATTTCCAGAGTAACAGTTCATATGCACAGTCATCAATATCAAGGGCCCATCAGCTAACTATCCTCTTTCACTAGTCATTGCCCCTGTACTCAGGGCATTCTTGCTCATCTATTAGAGAATGTGGCAGAGTTCCCCAGCATGGGAATTTGATATTCCTTCAGTTATTGTGTGAATCTCAACCCACCGTGACAATGCCCCCTGAATATATGAACACATTTATATGCCTTTTATGTATTCCCAGGTGACCTTCCTCCCATGTATCCCCATCACTGACACCCTGCACCAATGATCCTCCCCTATCACAGTTGAAACCCTTTGTTGATCAAACACTTCTTCAAAAATGAAGCCAATAACATACCAAATATGATTAATAAGAAAATGAATAATAATGATAGGTTTAAAAATTAAGAATTAAAAAACAAAAATTTTTTAAATAAAATTTTGAGATAATAAAAATAATGAAAAAATATTTTTTAAGATTTTTTGTTATTTTCCCTTTCACCACTATAAAATCTGTTGTCCTGTATGTACAGTGACATTGTCTTCTGTTTATTCCTCCAGAGTATTACTTTTTTTTTTTTTCATTTTGTCCTCAAAGACGTTTTTAGGTTACAGAAAAGTCACATGTTGCCATGTAGCAAGGCAAGATGGCAGCCAGTCTCTGCTGAGGTCTTTGCCTTCCCCTCAAGACTCACCATCTGCCAGAGCTGAGCTGTGGGCAATCAGACATTTGGCAGGGCTCATCAACTCAGCCTTGAGCTGCTCTGTGGGCTCAGCCCCTCAGGAGCCTCTGTCTGTGCCTCTGTGCTCTGCTGACTCCAGACTCATGGACCTCTCTCAGCCTCCAAGGGCTTCTCTGTCTTCCTTCAATCCCCTCTTTCATATGGCAGGGTCAAAATGGTGGCTCTCTTTTTCTCTGTGTCTCTCTGTGTGGTCTCAGTTTATATAAGACCCAGCAAGAGGGCAGAGACCCACTCTGAGTTACACCTCACTAAGTCCAATCAAAAGCAATATAATCAAGTGATTTAATCAAGGTCATGAAACTGACTCTTGGAATCAAAGGGTCTCACACCCACAGGAATGCTGTTTTAGTTTGCTGAAGGGGTGCCTATGCAAAGTACTGGAAATGTGTTGGCATTTTTAAAGGGTATTTTTGGGTTCCAAAACCATGAAAAGTCCAAATCAAGATACCGTAAGAGGTGCTTTCTCACCAAAGTCAGCTGCTGTTGATTATGTTGTCCAGGCACATGGCAAAGTAAGATGGCCGCTGGTCTCTTCCAAGGTCTCTACTTTCTGCAGCTGTAGGCAAACTTGGCAAAGGGCTTGTCTCTAACTGGGCTTTCTCTCTCTCTGTGTGTGTCAGCTTCTTGAGCTTCTTGGTGACTGACCTCTTTGCAGCTCAACTGTGGGTGAAACCTCTCTCACATGGCAGCCTCAAACATGGCAAACATGGCAAACATGGCAAACATGGCAGCTCCCTCTTCCTCTGTCTCTCAGTCTCTGTTTGTCAGACACAACAAGAGGACAGGAACTCAACCTAAGTCACAGCTAACTGATGTAGTCCAATCAGAAGCCTAAAATTGATCTTATCAAGTAATCTAATCAAAGGCTCTTCAACTGATTTTAATGCAATCAAAGCGTTTCACACCCAGAGGAATAGATCAGTTAACAAACATAATCTTTCACTTTTTGATATTCATAAAATAATCTCAAATTGCCACAAATGGATTAGCTCAAAAACATAATCTTTTCTGGGATTCATAAAAGAACTTCAAATTGTCACAGCATATATCAGGACATCATTGCTTTTTATGGCTGAATAATATTACATTATGTGTAAATACCACATTTTGATTATCCATTCATCTGTTGATGGACAAATAGGTGGCTTGCTTCCACCTTTTGGCTATTGTAAATCATGTTGCTGTGAACATTGGTATACATTGGTATACAAATATTTATTCAAGTTCCTGGTTTCAATTCTTTTGGCTATATATCAAGAAATGGGATTACTGGGTCAAATGGTAAACTAATTACCTCAGTGGCTACACCATTTTACAATCCCACCAACCATATATAATGGTTCCAGATTGTCCACACTGTCACCAACACTTACTGCTTTCTGTGTGTGTGTGTATGTGTGTGTGTGTGTTTAATAATAGCAATCTTAGTGGATGCAAAATGGTAGGTATTTCATTGTGGTTTTGACTTGCATTTCCCTGATGACCAATGATGTTAAGCATATTTTCATGTGGTGTTTTGTGGGGTTTTTTTTAGCCATTTGTATATCTTCTTTGGAGAAATATCTTTTCAAGTCCTTAATTGGATTGCCTTTTCATTGTTGAGTTGTAGCAGTTCTTTATATATTCTGGATATTAAGCCCTTATCAGATATATAGTTAGTAATTATTTTCTCCCATTCTGTGGGTTGTCTTCTCACTTTCTTGATAATGTCCTTTGACATACAAAAGTTTTTAATATTTATGAAGTCAATTTATATATTTTTTCTTTTGATGCTTGTGCTTTTGATGTCATAGCTTAAAAATCACTGCTGAATCCAAGGTCATAAAGGTTTTCCCCTGTGTTTTCTTCTAACAATTTTATGGTTTACCTGTTAAGTTTAGGTCCTGGAACCATTTAAAGTTAATTTTTGTAGCTTGTGTGTGGTAGAGGTCCAATGTCATTTTGCATGTGAACATCTAGTTTTCCCAGCACCATTTGTTGAAGAGACTGTCTTTCCCCAATTAATGTACTTGACACCCTTGTCAAAAATGAGTTGGCCATAGATATATAATAGTATATTTCTCAGCTGTTAATTTCACTTCATTGATCTATATGCCTATTTTTTAATTGTTTTTTTTTTCTCCTTGTATTATTGAGTTGTGAGAATTGCTTATATATCTTGGATACAAGTCTCTCATCAGAGATATGAGTTGCAGGGAAGCGGGTGTGGCTCAATGGATAGAGCCCCCGTTTACCATGCGGGAGGCCCCAGGTCCCCTTCCAGGGGCCTCCTTGTGAGAGCAGGCCGGCTGAGGCGTGGTGGGCTGATGCAGCAGGACCTCACAGCAACAGGGAGATAAGCAGACACGGAAGAAACACACAGCGAATGGACACAGTAAAACATAAGCAGCAAGGGGGGGATAAATAAATAAATAAATAAATCTTAAAAAAAAAAAAAGAGATATGAGTTGCAAATACTTTCTTCCTTTCTTTGGGTTGTCTTTCACTTTATTGAAAATATCCTTGGCACAAAATTTTTTTAATTTGATGATATTGAATTTATCTAATTATTTCTTTTGTTGCTTTTGCTTTCAGTGCCATATCTAGGAACCCATTGTCAAATCCAAAATCATGAAGATTTAGTCCTATATTTACTTTAGTTTGAGCCTCCAGCTTTGTTTTCATAATTGTTTAGGTTATTCTAATTTCTTTGCATTTCAATAAGAAATTTAAAATCCATTTGCTGATATCTACACAAAAGCTTGATGGGATTTTGATTAGGATTGTGCTGATTCTATGGAGAACTGACATCTTAACATTGGTGAGCCTTCTAATTCATAAAGATGGCACATCTCTCTATTTATTTAGATCTTTGGTTTCTTTCTTCAGTGTTTTGGAATTTTCAGCATACAGATCCTGAAAATATTTTCTTAGATTTATGTGTAAGTAATTCTTCACCTTTTTTTTTTTTTGATACTATTTTACAGACCTTATTTTAAAAATTTGAAATGCCAATTGTTCCTTGCTGCTATATAGGAACTCTATTGACTTTTTTAAATTTGATACCATATTCTGTGGCCTTACTGAACTCAATATTGGTTCTAGGATCTTTTCTACATAGGAAAAGTCATCTGCAAATAAAGCCAATTTATTTTTTCATTTACAATCCACATGCTTTTTATTTCGTTTTTTTCTTTAGTGCACTACCTAGGATTTACAGGACGGTGTTGAATTCAAGTGATGGGAGAGAACATTCTTGCATTGTTCCCAGTTTTGGGGGGAAAGCATTCATTTACTCATATCTGAGTATGATGCTAACTGTAGGTTTTTTAAAAATGCATTTTATAAGGTTAAGAAAGTTTTCTGCTCCTAATTTGCTGAGGGTTTTTATCATGAATGGATATTCAGTTTTGTTGACTGATTTTTATGCATTTGTTGAGGTAGTCATATGGTTTTTCTTATTTATTCTATTATGCTGAATTGCACTGATTTTTTTAGGGTTGAACTTATCCTTTCATTACTTGATTGTGATGCATTATCATTTTTTAAATAAATCAATGTTATTGATACATATTAACAAAAGGATTCAATTCATCAAAAGTGTACAATCAATGGTATTTGGTATAATCACATACTTGTGCATTCATCACTTCAATTGTTATTAGAGCATTTTCATTATTTCAAATAATAATAATAAACAAAAGACAGACAAACAAGAAAATTCTTCACCTTTCCATCTCTCTATGCTTCCCTTGTCATACATAGTTTCTATTTCTGGCTGTGCTTGCACATTTATTTATTTATTTTTAAGCCTTTTTATTTAGATATATTTACATACCATATGATCCATCCAAAGTGTATAATCAATGGCTTTTAGTATAATCACAATGTTGTACATTAATCACCACAAAAGATTTTAGAACAATTTCAATACTCCAAAAAGAAAAACCCCACACCCCTTAGCAGTCACCTCTCAATCCCTCTATCCTTCACCAACCTTACATAACCACTAATCTGATTTCCTCTTTTAAATTGATTTATACTTACATTTTATATAAATGGAATCATACACTATGTAGTTTTTGGTGTCTGGTTTCTTTCACTTAGCCCAATGGTTTGTTTTGTCTAATATTAACATCTTGTAGTATTAACATATTTTAGTTCCATTTAAGGAAAAACAGTCTTATATAATGCAATTTTCCTCATATTCATATTTCACATGCAGTATTACTATGCTATACATTCCCATGTTACACTTTTTAGCTGTCCTTTTAGTATTATACATGACCTTAGACTTTTCCTTAAAACAACTACCATACCTATATAATAATACTGCTAGTTAAAAACATCATGTTGTGCTTTCACCTTTTCTACTCATTTTCAAAGATTAACACACATCTTTTTTACTAATTCTGCACATGTTAACCTTCAGCTTTCCATTCTCTAACCTCATTCTATTTTCTAGTGACCCATATTCAAATTATTAACTCCATAAAATTACACAATATATTTAGTTCATAGTAGTGCAATCCTACAGTATTTATCCTTTTGTGTCTGGCTTGCTTCACTCAACTAGGGTCAGCCTAGTGAGATGCAAGCATCCTGAGGCTAGAAACAGGGCCAAGTAGGGACAAATTAGCAGCTTTTTCATCACTGCTACTTTGTGTTACATTCAGTAAACTTCTCAGACAGTAAAATCCAAAGCAACACGTAAAAAATAATATACACCATTTGCCATATATATTACCTATTACAAGAAGAGTGGTTTAGAAAAGATATTAAAAAAAAAAAAAGGTGAGAAGAAGAAAAGATAAAAGGTAGAAAGAAAAAGAGATATGATAAGGGGAATGATTCACTAAAGAACAAAAAGAATAAAAAAAGAATGGTAAACAGTACAGAATAAGGTGCTAAAAATTGATACAAATGTTATAGTAATTGTAATAGGTGTACATGGTTTGATTCTCTAGTTAAAAGGCAAAAATTATCAAGCAATAAGAAAAGTATAGATGCCATTTATAAGACACTTCTAAAATATAAGGACAAAGAAAGGTTGAAAATTAAAGGATGGAGAATGACAGAAGAGATCAATATGGACCAAACTATTGCATTAGTATCAGACAAAACAAATGTTGTAGAAAAAAACTTACAAGAGATATGCGTGTCTCCCATAATGATAAAATTTCAGATGATCAGTTAGAAAATCAAATTTTAAAAATATACCCAAAATTCAATGAAAGATATGCCAGATATTTTTAAAAATTATTTTAAAATTTTAAAAATATCTTAATACATAACATGTCACAATTTGGTTTCTCCAGAGGCAACTATTGAGTTGCAGTTTGGGATGTTAGATATTTCTTAGGGATTAATACCATTTTTCTCAGACTCAAAGTTGTAAACTTGTAAGCTAATAAAGTCCCACTTTGAAAACCAACCCATTTTATGGTATCTGTTTTCAGCAGCTTTGCAAACAAAAACAGATTTTGATACAGAGAGTGGGGTGCTGTTATTGCAAATACAAAAAATGTTAAAAATGTTTGTAATTGCATGATGAGTGTGGTGGGAATAATTGTGAGGTGCTTAATAGAAAAGGCTGCAATTGCTTTCAAGAGACTGTTGGTAGAAATATGGATTCTAAAGGTACTTCTGATGAGGCCTTATACAATACCTTGATGACCTACATGAACTCTGAGTCCTGCCTTAATCCCATCTTTGGCTGACAGCTCAGAAACTAGTGTCATATTTGGACTTAAAAAATAACAAGTTTCAATTGTGCTGAGCCAGGCAACTTCTCAGTCCTGGGCCTTTACTCCCTTTCCCACACAGCACTTACTAATACTCCAAATCCCATTCTCTAAAGCCTTCTCTCTATTCTAACCAGGATAACAATCCATTGCCTAGCGTTGTTGAACCCAGTTGAGTCATAATGTGGAACAGGGAACAACCACCAACTGGTCAATGTTAAGGAATTATTTTCATTTCTGGCTTTGTAAAATTCTTTTGAATTTGGACTCTTTATTATGAAAATATAATAGTGAATTGAGAAAATTCTCAAGAATCTGAAATTTCCTAAACTGTTGGAATTCATTATCTGAATTAGCCAGAATATCATTTCAGTTCTACTACCTTCCAGTATAGACCTTAGCAGAGGTACATTTGGGTAACACACTAGCAGAGAGGGAGAAGATGATGTAGATTTAAGTGAGTGCTCACCAACTCTCTCGCAAAAAAAATAGCTGAGAAGGGGAAAGATCCTGCCTGAGTGAGCTGTTTTGGGAACCCACAGAGCAGGAGGCTTCAGGGCCTCGATTTGGAGGGAACTGGACAGAGATAAAAAGCCCAAAGGAAAACTGTGAGTTTCTCACGTGGGTGGCTGGAAACAGCAGGCAGCTAAGCCCCACCCGCAAAGCAGAAATCTTCTGTGAACTCCCATTAGCCACCGAGAGAGAGGGAGCATTCTCTGGGAGTAAGAGGGTTCTGGGGATGGGTGGAGAGGGGTATCCTTACTGTGGGTTTGGTTACCTGGACCCCCTTTGAACTTTAGAGAGCATACCAGCTGGCTAGAGATGGCTCTGGGAAGAGGGGAGAGGTGAATCTGCTAAGGCAGCCTGATTTACCTAGCTGAACTGGGAGAGATGAACTTCAGCTGCAAGAAGGCAGTGGTATAACATAGTCAAGGTGCTGAAAGAAAAAATCTTCCAGCCAAGAGTTCTCTGTCCAGCAAAGGTGGCATTGAAAAATGATGGATAATTACATTAGAGCATCTGGACTTAATAGACATGTGCAGAACATTACACCCAAATATAGCATGATATACATTCTTCTCAAGAGCATATGGCTCATTCTCCAGAATAGATGACATGCTAGGTCACAGAACAACTCTCAATGAATATAGAAAATTTAAATTATACAAAAGTAATTTCTCAGACCACAGTAGAATGAAGCTGGAAATCAGTAAGGAGGAGAGAAGCAGATTAGGCACAAAGATATGGAAGTTAAATAAGACACTCAATCAGTGGATCAAGGAGGAAATTGCAAAAGAAATCAGTAAATACCTTGAAATGAATGAAAATGACAACACAACATATCAAAACCTATGTGATGCAGCAATAGCTGTTCTGAGGGAGAAATCCTTAGCCATAAATGCCTATATTTAAAAAAGAAAAAAGAGCTAAAATCAAAGACTTAACTGCACACCTGGAGGAATTAGAAAAAGAACAACAAACTATTCCCAAAGGAAGTAAAAAGAAGGAAATAACAAAGATTAGAGAAGACCTAAAAGAAATAGAAAATAAGAAAGAATGAGAAAAAATAATCAAAACCAAAAGCTGGTTCTTTGAGAATAATGAAATTTACAAATCCATAGCTAGACTAACAAAGAAATAAAGAGAGAAGTTGCAAATACACAAAATAAGAAACAAGGAAGGGGATCTCACCATCAACACCACAGAAATAAGCAGTATCATAAGAGGATATTTTGAAAAATTATAGCCAACAAGAACAATAAATTAGAGAAAATGGGCAAATTCTTAGAAACTCACAAGCAGCCTACAATGATGAAAGAAGAAATTGATGAGTTCAACTGTCTAATCACAAGTAACGGGATTGAATTTGTCATCAAAGAACAAGAAGAGCCCAGGACCAGATGGCTTCACAGGTGAATTCTAGCAAACATTCTGGAAAGAACTAACACAAATACTGCTTAAACTCTTCCAAAAAATAGAAGTAGAAGGAACATTGCTTAACTCATTCTATCATGCCAAAATTACCCTAATACCAAAGCCAAACAAAGATGCCACAAGAAAGGAAATTTACAGACCAATCTCTCTAACGAACCTAGATAATAAAATCCTCAACATAAAACTTGCTAATCATATTCAACAACATATCAAATGAATTATACACCATGACTAAGTGGGTTTCATCCCTGATATGAAAAGATGGTTCAACATAAGAAAATTAATCAGCATAATACACTACATAAACAGATCGAAAGAAAAAAATCACACCATCATCTCTATAGATGCAGAAAAAGCACTCAACAAAATTCAGCACCATTTCCTGATGGAAACACTGCAAAGGGTAGGAATAGAAGGAAAGTTCCTCAACATGGAAAAGGTATATATGAAAAACCCACAGCTAACATCATATGCAATGGTGAAATCCTAAAAGCTTTCCCTTTAAGATCAGGAACAAGACAAGGATGCCCACTATCACTGCTCTTATTTAACATTGTGTTAGAAGTACTTGCTCGAGCACTTGGGCAAGAAAAAAGTATAAAATTCATTCAAATTGGAAAGGAAGAAGTCAAAATTTCACTACTTGAAGATGACATGATCCTATACATAGAAAGCCCTGAGAAATCTACAAGAATTGAAAGAGCTTCTAGAGCTTATAAATGAACTCAGTAAAGTCACAGGTTATAAGATCAATGCACAAAAATCAGTAGCATTTCTGTACACCAATAATGAGCAATCTGAGGAGGAAATCAGGAAAAAAATCCCATTTACAATAGCAACTAAAAGAATCAAATACCTAGGAATAAATTTAACTGAAGATGTAAATGACTTATACACAGAAAACTATAAATCACTGTTAAAGGAAATCAAGAAGACTTAAATAAATGGAAGAAATTTCCCTGTTCATGATTAGGAAGACTAAACATCATTAAGATGTCTATCCTACCCAAACTGATCTACAGATTTAACACAATCCCAATAAAAATCAACAGAACATTTTTTACCAAATTGGAAAAACTAAATATGAAATTTATTTGGAAGGGCAAGAGGCCCCAAGTAGCCAAAGGTATATTGAAAAAGAAAATTTAAATAGGAGAAATCACACTACCTGACTTTAAAACATACTACAAAGGTACAGTGGTCAAAACTGCATGGTATTGACACAAGGATAGACACACCTACCAGTGGAACCAAATTGAAAGTTCTGATATAAATCCTCATATATACAGTCATCTGATATTCAACAAGGCCACCAAGCCCACTCAACTGGCCAAGAATGGCCTCTTCAACAAACGGTGCTTGGAGAACTGGATATCCATATCCAAAAGAATGAGATAGGAACACCATCTCACACCTTATACAAAAATCAACTCAAAATGGATCTAAATATAAGAGCCAAGACTATAAAGACCTTGGAAGATAATGCAGGGAAGCATCTACAGGACCTTGTAATAGGAAATGGTTTCATGAACTTCACACCCAAAGCACAAGCAGTGAAAGAAAAAATAGATAAATGGTACCTCCTCAAAATCAAAAACTTTTGCACTTCAAAGGAGTTTGTCAAGAAAGTGAAAAGACAGCCTACCCAATGGGATAAATATTTAGTAACCATATATCTTTTAGAGCCTAAAATCCAGCATATGTAAAGAAATCATATATCTCGAAAATAAAGAGACAACCCATTTTAAAAAACGGGCAAGTGATTTCAACAGACACTTCTCCAAAGGAGAAATACAAATGGCTGATAAGCACATGAAAAGATGCCCAAGATCACTAGCTATTAGGGAAATGCAAATCAAACCTAGAATGAGATACCATCTTGCACCTTTTAGACTGGTGGCCATTTAAAAAACAGAGGACTTCAAGTGTTGGAGAGGAGGTGGAGGAATGGGAACCCTCATCTACTGCTGGTGGAAATGTAGAATGGTCCAGCCATCATGGAGGACAGTTTGGCATTTCCTCAAAAAACTAACTATAGATCTACCATATGGTCCAGCAATTCCACTGCTGGGTATATACCCAGAAGAATTGACAGCAAGGACACGAACAGGTATATGTATACCAATGTTCACAGCGGCATTATTCACTATTACCAAAATTTGGAATCAACCCAAATGTCCATCAACAGATGAATGGATAAGCAAACTCTGGTATATACATACAATGGAATATTACTCAGCTGTATGAAGGAATGTAATATTAACACATGGGATAGCATGGTTAAAACTTTGAGACCTTATGTTGAGTGAAGCAAGCCATGCACTGAAGGACAAATATATTAACTCACTGATATGAGTTAAGCAAATTGAGCAGACTCACAGAGCTAGAGTCTGGAAGATAAGTTTACAGGAGACAAGGAGTAGAGAGATGTGAGCCAATACCCATATGGGCAAAATCAATGATAAGTTGGAAGGGTGTAGTTGTGCAGTGGATGGGCATTACAGTGGTGCAGTGATGATGCTGGGTTGGGCAGTGCTGGCTTGTGAGGGGGTAGGGTGGAAGGGTAAGTTGGGCTGTCCATATAACCATGGGGAGGGTTGAAGGAGGGAACAGGTGAACTCTGGGAATTTGCCAGCATGTGGTTGAACCTACAATGTTGGGAATGTTCTTTGGGCAAATATGGCAGGGGAGGGATACTGATTTAGGGTGTTGGATGTTGGGGCAAGTGGGACAGGGTGCACCTGGAGCAAGCTTCTAGGGAGTGTGTGAGTGTTCATCCTGTCATAGTGTGTTGTATCAGTGGGTGGACATGCACACAAAGAATGGGAAGGTGTTGGACTCCCATCTTGGGGAGTCCTGCTATCTTCTGAAATGGAGGGGCAGGAATCTCTCGATAGCATAGGCAGTGCCTAATAGGTCAAGCCCTCAATGTTGTTGCAAGTAACTATGAATCTGGTTCTTCAATGAGTGAAGCTTGGTAGTTACAGTGGATCCTGTGGGGAGAAGGAATGAGGAATAGAATAGATGGAACATGGGACATTTGGAGGGTGATAGAATTGTACTACATGATCTTCCAATGATGGATACAGGCCATGTTAAATTTCATCCAAATTTATGAAAGTGTATGGTCAAAATGTAAACCATAATGTAAATCAATGACCATAGTTAGTAACAATGTTTCAATATTTGTACATCAATTGTAAAAAATGTACCATTCATGTATAAAATGTTAAAACCAGGGAAAGGGGGAAAGGGGGAGAATGTTGGGTATATGGGAATCCCCTATATACTATACATGACTTTTCTGTAAACTAAAGCTTCTTTGAGGATAAAATGAAAAAGTTAAGACATTGGGGAAATAAATGGAAGAAAATGTCACTGTATATACAAGACAACAGATATTACAGTGTTGAAAGACATAATGTCAAAAAATTTTTAATTTTTGTTTCATTATTTTTTATTATTCCAAAATTTTGTTAATTTTTTGTATTTTATTTCTTATTTTTAAAGCTATTAATTTTATTTCAGTTTCTTATTAATTGTATTTGATTATTTTGTTGGCTTATTTTTGAAGAAGTTTTGGATCACAGAAGGGTTACAACTATGACAGGGAAGGATCATTGGTGCAGAGTGTCAGTGATGGGGGATACATGGGAGGAGGTTCACCTGGGGCATATCTATAAGGCCTAGAAATGTGTTCAGTTGTTCATGGGGCACGGTCAAGGTGGGTGGAGATTCACACAATAACTGAAAGAATATCAAATTCCCATCCTGGGGATATCTGCCTCATTTTCTAATAGAACAGCAAGAATCCCCCAAGTAAAAGGGCAGTGACTAGTGAAGCAGGATATTCAAATGACAGGCCTTGATATTGATGACTGTACTTATGAACCTTTACTTTTGAAATTAAAACTTAGCCTAGTATTAAAGGGTGCCTAAGAATTACCTCTTGAGAGCCTTCTTGTTGCTCAAATGTGGCCTCTGTCTAAGCTGATCTCAGCATATAAATGCATTACCCCCAGCGTGGGATATGACTCCTGGAGATGATCCTCCCTGGCACTGAGGGATTACTACCAAGCACCAACTAGCAATGCAGCTGGAAAAAGACTTTGACCAAAAGGGGAAAAAAGATAAAGACAACTGAGTTTATATGGCTAAGAGACTTCAAAGTGAGCCAGGAGTTCATTCCAGATGTTACACTTATGCATGTCTCAGCAGGATCTCATTGACTGCCAAAGTACATACTACCTCAAATAGCAGGGCTACTTAGGGCTCTGGAGATATTCAAACACTATAGGCAGAGCAGACAGCTCAGGAGTTTTTTGCCCTGCTAGTGGGCCCTACTTTGGAATTTATGCTCCCCGGTGTGCCAGGGTTGGACTCAGTTGTGGTTTCCCTACACATGGCTATTCTGCCTCTTCTATTTGAACCTATAGTTAGTACTAGAGTTGAGAGGTGTATGTGCAAGAGATGTAAATCTTTGGGCTATCCATGTGCCAGCCAGGCCCTGAATCTTAACAGAGTTGCAACACCTACTCTCCAGTTCATTAGAATCACCCAGGACAATTAACAAGAAGATGATGATGGACAATGCCCATCCCAAGGAAAAGAGAAGGTCTACAACTGCAAGCAAGATAATCATATCCATCTGCCCCATGGAATCTAAGCACCTTCTCAATTAGAAGCAGAGTGGGCATCACCATCCCAGAATCCTAAGGATTGAGGAATGAATGATGGGCTAGAGTAGATTTACTGGTATTCCACGATAGACTTATTGTGACCCTAGCAATGGAAGAACTTATATCATGGATGTGGAGCCAGAGGCCCCTGGATGTTCTGAGGGGAAGAAGACGGAAAAACAGGTGCAATATGGGGACATTTTCACGACTTGGGAATTGTCCTGGATGATATTGCAATAACAGATACAGGCCATTATATATCTTGCCATAACTTACCTAATTGTGTGGGAGAGCGTGTGAACTAAAATGTAAACTATAATCCATGCTTAGTGGCAATGCTCCAAAATGTTTTCATCACTTGTAACAAATGTACCACACTAATGAAGGATGTTGTTTCTGGGAAAATGAGAGAGGGGATGAAAGTGGGACATATGGGAATCCCCTTTATCTTTTATGTACCATTTATGTAATCTAAGTATCTTCAAAAAAATAAAAAATATATTAAAGAAAATATTTACCTTATTGTTTTCTAGCCTTTAATGTCAATCTATTTGTATACTTATGTTTTATATGTATCTTGGTTAACAGCCTTTTGTCAGATATTTTTTTAAGCCATCTGAAAATTATTATCCTTTCAAATGGAGATTTTTGTCTATTTATGTTTATTATGCTTAATGTTAATTGAAATTATTTCCACAATGTTATTGTGTGCTTTCCTTTTTTCTATTTTTTCTGTCTTTTTTCCACTTCTTTCATACTTTCTTTTGCATTAAATAATATCTTTAGCTTTACAAGCTTTTGATTTCTAATCCCCTAAAAGTATATACTTTACGACTATTCCTTTAGTAGTTATTCTAGCTTTTTCAGTCCTTTTATTACCTTAAATTTTTCCAGTTAATCACTATGTTTTCTTTCTCAATGAATAATTATAGGAATTTACATCGCTTTAACTCTGATCATCTCTCTTGTCATATGATATTTTTGGGGTATTTTATTTCCATAGTTTTGGGGCCCAAAAATTAAACATTATTGTCAGTATTGTTTTTTTCTTGCTCACGTTTTCTCTGACCATTTCTTATTGCCTCCCAGACCTTCCTACCAGATTTTTAAAATTTCAATAGAAGTACATCTTTAGATTGTCCTTTAGTTGGGGTTATTGATGATGCAAATGTAAGTATTTTACCAAAATTCCTGAAATATAATTTTGTTGTGTTTTCTATGTATGAATTTATAGATTAAATGGAATTTTTTCTCTCAATATATTAAAGATATTCCACTGTCTGGACTTCATTATTGCTGTTCAAAACCTATGCCATTCAGTTTCCATTGTTTTGTGGTGTTCTCTCTTTCATTTCTGGTTAACTTTCATATGTCCTTTTCTTTGATGCATTTTCAGAATTTCAGTATGATGTGTCCAATGTGTATTGCTTTTAATTTCTTTTGCTTGGAATTCACTGAGATTTCAGTATCTGAGAATTAATATTTTTCAATGATTCTGCAAAATTTTCAGACCTTAGTTTTTTTTTCAAATATTTTCCTTCCCCATTTATTCTGAACCTTCTGTGAAATTCTCATTAGAATATCTTTCGTTTTTCTTTGAAATCTCTTTTTTTTTTTTTTGCTTCTTACTCTGTCTTTCAGACTTATACTGTTTAGTTTGATATGTATTGTTTTCATGTGTAACATTAAGCAAAATTATTTAAGGTTAATCAATTTTTATTTGAGGAATTTTACATGTTTTGATTAATTCCATTGTCTATCAAGATCACCTTACTTACTCCAAAGCTTAAGTCAAGTTATGTCTTCAAAATTACCCTTGTGTAAACAACCCATGCTTAATCCACAGTAGGTCTGTCAATCAGCCTTGTCACAATACCCTTTTAGTTGCACTTTAATTTTAAATCTTCTTGAAAAGACATGCAGGTCATATACTTCAAAAATTTCCCATCAAGACTTCTTGGGATGTCATTTCTTGGTATTATTCACTTTGGGGCCACTTGAAGATCCAAGTAGATGATCCACCTTGTTCTCAGATTATAGACACACTCTAATCATGAGACATGAAGGGGAAAACTTATTCATTCCTAAAATTATCACATCTGATAAAAATACAAATCTGTGAGATATGAATTATTTTGGTGATTCTGATATACATGTAAAATGCTTTTATATTTGCATTTAAAACTGGCATCATACCATAAAAAGATGAAAAGTCAAATTTATGTTAACTATTTAAATTTTAATTTTATTCCTTAGAACACCGTTATATAACAAATAAAAAACAACATCACAAATTGAAAGAGAGACCATGGAAGAAAGGAAACTGTTTATTTTAGTATGTTTAATGGCATTTTTTACACCTGTTTATGAAACAAAAAGCCTTACATTTTCATTTTCACTATGACCTGAAAATTATATAGCTAGCTCCAGTTGACAGAATCAACTTTGCTACCACCTAAATTTGCTCTCACATCTGCCTTCCTCTCTAGACTATATGAGATAACTAGGGTCAAGAGATAGGCTCACAGGCATTTATTAAATGTATGATCACATGAACCTAGCTCTGCACATGCCTAATAATTTTTATTTAAAAACTAAATATAAATTTGCATGTAAAATTATAAAGTATAAGCATTAAAGTGTGCATAAAATGAACTGGGTATAAAAATATACATATAAATTATGAAGTCTTCAGATGACTTTATGTTTCACCCAGGAGTGCTTCTCCTTTCCTTTGCTAGGCAGATAGCATGCAGGATTTAATACAACTAAAGAGATGAGTTCAGTTGAGACTAGGTGGTAATTGTTTAGAATTCCTTCTATCCCTAATTTCTTCTGTTTCCTAAAGTAAGGTCATTAAAAGTATCAAATGGGAGCTTCATGTACTGGGCTAATCCCCAGGCAAGTCCTAGTGCCTTCAGCACTAAATGGAAGTAGACACTCTGCTCTGTTTTCATAACTTTGGCTTAGCTTCAGAGTCTCCTGCCCTAAGCAGCTTCAGATTAGGCAAAAATTTTGAGGATCAAGTTAACCATTTGTTTAGGGTTCTTTTTTTTTCTTTTTTAAACTAAATTTACTATTTTTAAAGAAGCTTTAGAGTATATAAATGTTGCATCAAAAATATAGGGAATTCTCATATAACTTACCCCCTACCCCTCCCACATTTTCCCCCATTAACAACATCTTTCATTAGTGTGTTACATTTGTTACAATTGATGAACACATATTAAAGCATTGCCACTAACCATGTTCTGTAGTTTACATTATGGTTTATACTTTGCACCACACAATTTTATAGGTTTTGACAAAATGTATAATGGCCTATATCCATCATTGCAATATCATGCAGAACAATTCCAATGTCCCAAAAATATCCCAAGTTACAGCTGTTCTTCTCTCTCCCTCCCTTCAGAACCTCTGGTGACCACTGCCTTTATATCAATGTTAGAAGTTCTTCCATTATTAGAATAATAACAAGTCTAGTTTAGTCCATAGTTGCATTCCCCCATTATATTTGTTCATTTCTCAATCTTGAGAAACTTGAGATGGTGATGCCCACTCGTTTGATTGAAAGGGTGCTTAGATTATATGGGGTAGATGAGTAGATCGGTCTTACTTGCAGTTGTAGATACTTTCTGTTTTGGGGAGATGGCATTGTCCATCATTATCCTTTTGTTAGTTGTCCTGGGTAAGTCCGATGAATTGAAGAGTAGGTATTGGCTGCAACTCTGTTGAGATTCAGGGCTCAATTGACATATGAACAGCCGGAATATTTAAGTCTCTAAGACACATATTTAATGGGTATAGTGCTAATTATAGGTTCAAATAAAAGTGGCATAAGAACTACATGTAGGAAAACTATAAATGAGTCCAACTCTTACACATTGGGGGTAGGTTATCATATATTCCAAGATTAGGTCCACTGATGTGATGCCAAATTCCTGGGGTTGTCTGACTTGCTTATAGTGCTCAGATGTTTCTAAAGCCCTCAACAGACCCCCTCTTTGAGACATTTACTGCGGCAATCCGTGAGATCCTCCTAAGATATGCATGAGTGGAATGACCTTCCAACTCACTTTGAAATTTCTGAGCCATAAAAACTCATTTGGATTTAATATTTCCCCTTTTTTGTCTAGGACTTTTTCCAAATGGATTGCTAGTTGGTGCTTGGTAACAATCCCTTGGTGCCAAGGAGGCTCATCCCCAGGAGTCATGTCCCACATCATGGGGGAAGGTAATGAGTTTATACACTGAGTTTGACTTAGAGAGAGGCCACATTAGAGGAACAAGAAGGTTTTCAGGAGGTAACTTTTAGGCAATATATACTACTAAGCTATGTTTCAATTTTACAAGAACAAGTTTCATAATACAAGCAGCAATATCAAGAGTCTGGAATGTTAGTCTGTCCCCCTTCACTAGGCACTGCTCATGTACTCGAGGGATTCTTGCCACTCTATTAGAGAATGTAGCAGGTCTACTGAGGATGTAAATTAAATATTATTTTGGTTATTGTGTGGGTCTCCATCCACTGAGACAACACCCTTGACCACTTGAATACACTCCATAGAGGCATGCCCCAGTTGCACACCTCCCAACATGTCTCCCTACCACTAACACCCCACACCAGTGATCCTCCCCTGCCACAGTTGTGACTCCTCCACAATCCAAAACCTCCTTAAAAGTATAGTCCAAAAAAAAAAAATATATATATATATATATATAGCTAAAAAATAAAAATAATCAAAAATTAAAAGTAAAAATAAAATAAAAAATTTACCCATAAAATTTAAATTTTTTTTGGCATTGTGTGTTTCATACCTGTAAGATCTGTTTTTGTTTATGTAAAGTGACACTTTCTTCTGTAGGTTCCCCCAGTGCCTTAATTTTTTCAGTTTATTTTCAAAGAAGCTTTATGTAAAATACAAGTCACATAGAAAATATAGGAGATTCCCATATACCCAACCCTCTTCCCCACTCACATTTATCCCTATTAATAACATCTTAAATAAGTATGGTACATTTGTTACAATTGATGAATAAATATTGAAGCATTGCCACTAAACATGGTCAATGGTTTGTATTATGGTTCACATTCTGTACTGTACACTTTTATAAGTTCTAACAAAATGCATAATGGCCTGTATCCATCATCACAAGATCATTGAGAATAATTACAATGCCTAAAAAGTGCCCCATGCTCCATCCATTCTTCCCTCTCCCTCTCCTCAGAATCCATGGTAACCACTAGGTTGCACTTTTTGAAAAATAAGGTTCATATTTACATGCATTAATATTGAGGGTTTGACATATTGGTCCGTCTTCTTCAGTTAGGCACAGCCTATGTTCTGAAGATACTCTTGCCCCTCTATTTAATTTCTCAGGGCTTTTGAGGTACAGGATCATATCACCTGCAAATAGTGAAATTTTTACTTCTTCCTTTCCAATTTGAATGTCTTTTAGAACTTTTTCTTGCTTAAGTGCTTGAGCAAGTACTTCTAACATAATGTTAAATAATAGTGGTGACAGTGGGCATCCTTGTCTTGTTCCAGATCTTAGAGGGAAAGAATTTAGGATTTGAAATTTTGAATATGATGTTAGCTGTGGGTTTTACATATATACCCTTTATCATGCTGAGGAAGTTTCCTTCAATTCCTATCTTTTGAAGTGTTTTTATCAGGAAAGGGTGCTGTATTTTGTCAAATGCATTTTCTGCATCTAGAGAGATGATCATGTGATTTTTTTTCTTTCAGTCTATGTGGTGTATTACATTAATTGATTTTCTTATGTTGAAACTATCCTTGCATACCAGCATGAAACCCATTTGATCGCAGTGTATAATTCATTTGATGTGTTGTTGAACAAATTTAAGTCTAATCTAATTTTTGTTATTTCCTTCTTTCTACTTCCTTTGAGTTTGGATTGCTATTCTTTTCCTATTTCCTCCATGTGTTTTGTTAGGTCTTTGATTTTAGCTCTTTCTTCTTTTATAATATAGGCATTTATGGCTAGGAATTTCCACCTCAGTACAGCTTTTGCTGCATCCCATAGGCTTTGATACATTGTGTTGTCAATTTCGTTTCAAGGTATTTACTGATTTCTTTTGCAATTTCCTCCTTGACCCACTGATTTTCTAAGAGTGTGTTGTTTAACTTCCATGTCTTTGTGCCTAATCTGCTTCTCTGCAACTTACTGATTTCCAGCTTCATGCCATTGTGGTCAGAAATTATTTTGTATAATTTCATTCTTTCTATATTCATTAAGAGTTCTTCTGTGGCATAGCATGTCATCTGTCCTGGAGAATGAGCCATGTGCACTTGAGAAAAATGTATATCCCGCTATATTTGGGTGTAATGTTCTGTGTATGTCTATGGTCCAGATGCTTTAACACATTATTCTATGCCTCTGTTTCTTTACTGTATCTCTGTCAAGATGTTTTTTTCTAATGGTGATAATGGTATATTAAAGTCTTCCACTATAATTGTAGAGGCATCTATTTCTCCACTTAGTTTTTCCAGTATTTGCCTCATGTATTTTGAGCCACCCTGTTTAGGTGCATAAATGCTTATGATCATTCTTTCTTATTGATAGATTATCTCTTTTATTAGTATATAGTGGCCTTCTTTGTCTCCTACTCTCCTACAATAGCTTTGCATTTAAAGTCTATTTTGTCTGATATTAGTATAGCTATCCCCACCCTTTCTTGGTCATTGTTTACATGTAAATTTGTTTTCCAACCATTCACTTTCAGCCTCCTTGAGTCCCTGGGTGTAAGGTGAGTTTCTTTTAGACAGTATATAGATGGGTCCTATATCCTTATCCATTCCGTCAATTTGTGTCTTTTGATTGAAGAGTTTAATCTATTAAATGTTATTACTGTTATTACTTACATTAGTCATTTTTTTCTTTAGGTATATATGTCATATTTTGTTTTTATTTCTCTTTTTATCTTTTTAGCTATTCTTGCTAATAATCTTCCTTTCTATACTCTCCTCCAACCCTCTCTCTCCTTTTTTTTCCTTTCAACCTGCAAAACTGTCTTTACTGTTTCTGAAGGGCAGGTTTCTTGTTGAAAAACTTTCTTAATTTCTGTTTATTTGTGAATATTTTGAACACTCCCTCATTTTTCAATGCCAGCTTTGCTGGATTCCGAATTCTAGGCTGGCAGTTTCTTTCTTTTAGCACCTTAACTATATCATACCACTGCTTTCTTGCCTCCATAGTTACAGATGAGAAATCAGCACTTAATCTTATCAAACTTCCCTTGTATGTGATGGATCTCATTTCTCTTGCTGCTTTCAGCATTCTTTCTTTGTCTCGAGCTTTTGACAATTTAATAAGTATATGTCTTGAGTTAGGTATGTTAGCATTTGTACTGTTTGGAGTGTGCCTTGCTTCCTGGACATGTACATGCATGTCCCTCAAAAGAGTTGGGAAATTTTCAGCCATTATTTCCTCCAACACTTCTTCTGCCCCCTTTCCCTTCTCTTCTCCCTCTAGGATGCTGCTAATGTGTATGTTTGTGTTTTTCAGATTCCCTGCTGGATTTTGCCTATCTTTTTATTGATCTATTCTACTATATTTCTGATTTCAGATGTACTATCTTCAATGTCACTAATTCTTTACTCTGCCCATTAAAATCTGCTCTTTTGGGCTTCTCGCATATTTTTGATTTCTTGCATTGTGCAATTCATCGCTATCAAATTCGTTATCTTTTTATGTATGTTTACAATTTCTTCAGTATGTTCTGCCAGTGTCTTATTATTATTCTTTATCTCTTCCTTCACTTCATTAAGTTGACTCATGATATTTGTTAGGACATCCTCGATTAGTTGTTCATTCTGCAGCTCTTGTTTTTAGTTTTTTATTAGAATGGGCCATGTCTTCCTGTTTCTTAGTATGGCTTGTAATTTTTTATTGGTGTCTAGGCTTCTGTTGATGGGCTTATTCAGATGGTTCACTTCTCTTTCTACTCTAGGGTTTTATTTTGTTTTCTTTTGTGTTCAGTTTCCTCTTTGACACTTGGTTCCACTTATTTTATATCCTTGTAGTTCTCTGTTTTCATTTGAAAAATATTAAGACCATAGAAAAAGAAAGAGAGGAGAAAAAAACAATAATAGTAATAATTAGAAAATAGATAGAAAAGAAACCAGAAAAAAGCCAGAAAAAAATTAGTAATTAGCATGAAAAATGATAAAAATAGAAAGGAATAAGAAAAAAAGATGTAATAAAAATTAATGAAGAAATTACAACATTGATTGAAGGCAGTGACCACTGGAGACTCTGGGGACAAGGAGAGGGAAAAATACTTGCAATATGGGGGCTTTATCAGGACTTGGGAATCATCTTGAATAACATTGCAACAACAAATATAGGCCATTTTATATTGTTACATAACATGCAAACTGTGGGATAGAGTGAAGACTACAATGTGAACTATGGTCCATGTTCTGTGGCAAGGCCCCAGGATGCATTTATCAATTGCAATGAATGTGCCACACTAATGGAGGATGTTTATGTGGGAGGGTGTGGGAGGTGTGGGGAGTGGGACTTACGGGAATCCCTATATTTTTTGTGTACCATTTATGTAATCTAAGTATCTTTTTAGAATTTTTAAAAAATTATAAAAAATTAATGAAACCAGAAAAAATATAATAAAATTAAAAACTGGAAAAATAGAAGAGAACAAGAAGAAAAAAAATGAAGACCAAACAAGAGAAGGTAGATTGAAATAAAAGCAATGGAAGTGGGGAAAATGATGGATAGAAAAGAACAGAGAAACTAAGGAGAAAAAAATGAGCAAATGAAAAAAATAACAAAGAAATAGAAAAAACAAAATGCAAAAAAACAACCTAGAAAAACAGGCTTCCCTCTTAGGCCCCTAGGAAAAGTCTCAAGCTGTCAGTACTCATCCATTAATCACCCTGCAGCCTGTCCTCCACAGGTAAGGTACCCAGTTTTAGAGACTAAAATAAAGAAGAATAAAATAAAATAAATAATAATAAATATAAAATAACAGATCAAAAGCCCTAAAACAAAAAACATCTCAGTCTATAAGTTTCCTGCCACAAGGAACTTATATGCCTGAAAGTTTATCTGGTTTCCCCGAGTTGGGCTTCTAACAGTTTGCTGGCTCTCTCTCCTGTCTTCCTTCTCTCCAGTTCCTCTCTCACCCAGGGTGGTTGGGGGGTGACAGTCTGTCTGATCAGATTCCCCCTCCTCTCTCCCTGGGGCCACTTCAATGTTGGCTGGGCTCTTTTTTGAAATTCAAAGGAGTCTCAGGTGGCCACACGCACTAAAGAGAAGCCACTCTCTGCCCTCCACCAGACCCCTCTTCCTCACAGGGAGGAGGAATTCCTTTCTCCATTCAGTTGGCTGCTGTGAGTCAGGATTTAGCAGAGGATATTCACCTTGAAGGTGAGCTTTATGTGCCAGTCCCAGCCACAGGGTCAAGTAATTCATGGTTTTCATTTTGCCTCTTTGTCTCCCATCCCTCTACCTCCTGGATGATGTGCAGCTCTCTCCTGGTCCCCAAAGCAGCTCCCTCAGATAGCTTTTTGCCTTTACTCCGTTGTTTTTGTGAGAGTTGAGCCCTGCCTTCCTACTCCAACATCATCTTCCCAGAAATCCTCTTAAGTATTTAATTTTGTCACTCCAGTTTCTGTGACTAAGAAACTGTCTACTGAAGCTCTGCATCTAGATGGGAACTTTCTGTTGTATCAAGCAGGGATTCTTACCCTTTCTCTAATGCCCAGAATCAGCAAATCACCTGAAGGGAAATATGAGGTGATATGAATTTGTCACAAATTGCTTTATATTACCTGCTCTGGTGTGTTGTCTGTGTGTATCTTATTCGTATATATGCAGAAACACACACCCATATATACATACTTGAATATATGAAATATGAGTTATCATTTACATATAGAACATACAACACTTCTGGATGGACAGTTTGAGTCTCTTTGACCAAAATATGCAGTCATATAATCACCACCTCATTCAATATTGACTATTTCCATTACCCCAAAAATTCCCATTTTAATACCCGCCACATTCCCATTTGCCCCATTGTAGTAAATATCTTCCCTCAACCCATCCCCTGGCAACTACTCATCTGATTCATATTTTAATTCTTTCACCATTTCCAGAATGTAATATAAGTGTAATAATACAGTGGAGCTTTTTGCATCTGGCTTCTTTCACTAAGCACAATGATTTTGAACTTCATCTTATTGTTGCATGTATTAGTAGTTTGTTCATATTTTTTGCTTGCTTTTAGTCATTCCACTGCATGCCTAGTCTGCAATTTAATTTTTCATTGACAATTGATGGACATTTGAGCTATTTCTTTTTATGATATTTATGGAAAAAATGCTATGAATGTTCATGTACAAGTCATTGAAAGGGTGTGTGGTTTCATTTGTCTTGGATCAATACCTAGGAATTGAATTGCTTGGTCATATGGTAAGTATAATTTTAACTTTATCAGAAACTACCAAATTTTTCCTTAGTGGCAGGGCTGTTTTCATTCCAATAAGTAATGTATAAGATTTCTGCTTGCTCCACATCCTTGCTAATATTTATTTATTTTTAAATTATATTCAGTTTAATAGGTGTGTAGTGGTACCTCATAGTTCCCTAACTACTAATTATCTTGAGCACCTTTCATATGCTTATTCATCATCTGTATATCTTCCTTGTTAACTTGTTTGTTGAAATCATTTTCCTTTCTTATAGACTTGCTTCCCATTTTTTATTGAGTTAGAAGAGTTGATTAATATTTTAGATATGATATTATATCAATGATATATTTCATAATACTTTCTTCCTGTCTGTGGCTTGTATTTATGTTTCATTAATAGAGTCGCTAAAGAGCAAAAGTTTGAAAATTTTTGTTTAGGGCTTATCCATTTTTGTCTTATCTAAGAATCCTTGCCTAACTCAAATTCACAAAATTATTATTCTCTCAATTTTCTATAGGTTTTATAGTCTTCAGTTTTATACTTAAGTCTCTTGATAAATACAACAGCTTGTGTAGACCTTGAGGACATTGGGCTGAGTGAAAAATCCAAGTGAACGGTCACATACTGTATGAGTCTATTTGTATAATATTTCTCAACAGCAAATTTATGGTTACATATATTTTATCAGTGATTTTCAGGAGAAAGTGCTAGAAAGAAAATTTGATTCTAAGGGGATATAATGAGAATGCTTTCAGGTGATGAAACAGTTTTGAATCCTGATTATGGCAACCAAATCCTGCTTTCTATCTGTGGTTGTTCTTGGGCAAGAAAAATGTTTCTGTCCTCCTCCAGTGATAGCCGGCTTCTTTTTGGTGTTGGTGAAGAATCCTGATTCCCCAGAAAATTCCTGCCCCTCACCCAAGGACAGAGACTGCTTCTACTTCTCCCCCAGCAGTGTATCTCTGCCTTTGTCCTGGGCTAAAAGTTTACTGCCCCTCCCTCAAGGGCATATGACATTTACTTTGTTAAGGAGAAGGGCCGACCCTGTCACTCAGTGTAGCTGATTTCCTTAAGTGCCTGTGTCACACAACAAGCTTGCTTTTTTCCCCTGCCCTATTCCAGCTTTCTTCTAAGCAAGTGTTAGAGGCCCTTGGGGAAAAGCTTGGGAGTACCTGCAAACTCCCTTTTGTTTGGGATTGCCAGATATTCCAGTATGAGACAAAAAATTTATCACTGATCTAGGCAGAGCAAATAGCCACATTAGCATCAATTCCACATGAGAAACATACTGAAAAAGGAACAAAACTCTCTTGAATGTCAAAGGAAGACTCTATTATCAAGTGAAATATCTAGCTTTAAAATGTCAGTAGATCCCCTCAAATATGGCATCTGATCATTGGGACATTAGGCAAAGAAGGCAATGTCTTGGAGAGAATCTTCAATTGGCTGTGATCAACATACACTGAAATTAGTAAATGGAATCAGCTATAAATAATTTCCATGTCCTTTCAACTTTGTGTTGAGTTTTAAAATATGGAATCTAGAATTAGAGTTAACAGTGTTGAAGCCTGGCTCTCACATGTTAGCTCTTTGATCCAGGGCACGTTTTTTTTTTTTTGTGTGTGTGTGTGTGTGTGTGTGTGTGTGTGTGTGTTTAGAAGGTACCAGGGATGGAACCCAGGACCTTGTATGTGGGAAACACGTGCTCAGCCTCTGAGCTTCATCCGCTCCCCAATGAGAGTTGGTTTTTTTGTTTGTTTGTTTTTAGGAGGTACTAGGATCTAACCTGGGACCTCGTACAAGGGAAGCAGGCATTCAACCAGTTGAGCTACATTTGCTTCTTAAGGACAAGTTTTGCAAGCCTTTTCAGGCTGCAATTGCCTCATATGTAAAATAAGAATAATAATAGAACCTGATATACTCAATGTCATGAATAAATGTGATACTGCACAATTTAAAAATCTTAGCTGTGATGATGATTTACTTATACTTAACTGAAAGTCTTTTCTAAAGTTTACAAATAATTGAATATATTTCAATGTAATTGTTTCATATCAGTGAGATAATACAATACTTGTCTTTGGAGTCTGGCTTGAAATAATTAGAATAAGCAAATGCATATAGTTAGAAACAAGAATACACGTTAACAGGGCAGGATGGGAATGGGAAGTTAATTCTTAAATGGTACGGAATTTCTATTTGGGGTAATGGAAAAGTTTTTTAATGGTTGGTGGATATGGTAGCACAACATTGTGAAAGTAATGGAAAGCAATGAATTATATATTTAAATGTTGCTAAAAGAGGAAAATGAAGGTTGTATATATGTTGCTAAAATAAAAATTTTTCAAAAATATAGGACTATAAAAAATTTTTAAATGAAAGTGAACAAATTGGACTAAGGGAGATACTGATCATTTAAATTTCATTTAAAATTTCTTGTGATAAAATACTGATTGATAAGTATTACAATTTCAAAAATGTATGAATAAGTATACTGAAAAAGCAGTGAACTAGATTGTTTAATGCTTTGATGTTCTTTTTCTTCACCCACATTATGGGAAACCTCACTATAAAGCAATGCATATTGACTTGGTGGCAATTTGATTAATAAAAATAAATATTAAAATATAAGCAAATCTAAGGATAACATTAAAAAGTCAAACCTATGAAAATCTAATTTTATTAGAAAATATATTAAGCACAATGTTTGATAATTATTGAGCATTGACATTAATTGGCTAAAAATCATAATAAATTTCCAAAGTCGAAAAATATGCTCTAAAGGAGACAATATACTGGTTCTCATAAATTATTCCTATTCATAAGAAATATAGAAATTCATTTACAGAAAACTTTAAATGAATATGTCACTAAAGGAAGTGATCATTAAGAAAAAGATGAATTTTAAGAAAATTTTCTACAGTTGAATTGTTCTTCAGTGATATAATAAGCCACTGAAAATACACAGAGTTGGTGAAAATCGAGTTTGGCAGAGGGCAGGTTGAAGGCACTGAGAGCCTGGGTGGGAAAGGGACAGCAAGGAGTGGGAAGAGCAAAGAAAGAGGAGAAAGCCTCCAAACGAGTCTGTTATACAAGTTGAGAAACATCTTAAGTCCTCATATTTAGGAAGACAACATAAATTTCTTGTATTTTTTAGAGCAAATCTTGTGCTTTATAGAGTTCTGGGGAGAACTTCCATCTTCCAATGCAGAACCAAGCCAGAATTAGTTTAGTGAATGATTCATGCACAAGCTTGTTAAGGCAGACAGATGTTCTACATACTCAGCTGATCTGGATTCTAATTCCTGTTCTTCTCTTCTCTGACTCTGTTGTTCCTCACTGAAACCTGCCTTTTTTCTTGTCAAAACATGTATTTTCCTTTTGTATTCTAATATGGTGTTTTAAGAGAAAAATGTCTTTCTGTTAAATTGCCTATTTTATGAAAGCATAGTCTTGATATTTTCTTACATTTTCCTTTCTAGGAGGTTTTAGAAACTGGGTTACTGTGGATCCCCTGATGGATCCTTCTCTTTCTCAGTTGTCCTGACTCCTCTGGATCCTCCCACCTATGCTAGGCCTGGATCTCTCAAAATCCAAATCTTTCAGGTATCTATTATTGCACCTCCCTCCATTCCAAACTTCTCACCTTCCTCAGACTCAAGATCTATGTTCCCTTCTCTGATAGTTTGGGCACTTGGGGATTTTATTCCATGTTGCTCACTGAAATTCATATTAAAGGTAAACAAGATAGAATGAATATTGACCAATGCAGCCAAAAGACTATCAAAAGAAAATGGTTGATGTGGAAGCTGTGGCCAATGGAGGTTCTGAGGGCAGGGAGAGGGATAAACAGGTGTAATACAGGCGCATTTTCGGGACTTGGGAATTGTCAAATGACATTGCAACGACAGATACAGGCCATTATATATCTTCCCATAACCTACAGAATTGTATGGGAGAGAGTGTAAACTACGATGTAAACTATAATCCATGCTTCGTGGCAATGCTCAAAAATGTATTCATCTATTGCAATGAATGTACCACACTAAAGAAGGACGTTGTTATTGTGGGAAAATGAGGGAAGTATGGGGAGCAAGGCATATGGGAATCCCCTATATTTTTTTTTGCAAAGATTTATAATGTTGTTGGTTTTTGTTAAACAGTCAGAGCAAAATAACTTACTGGAATATAAAGATAAGAGCTGAATGAGAATGCTACCAATAGAGAAAGAGGGTATTTTCACAGAGCTGGTATTTTTCCCCATCCCACCTCCATTCGATGTCGATTAAAACATACCATTGGCCATATCGTTTTTTAAAAAAGAAAGCAATATGCTTGTGCACATATACCAGTTATTTTATGTACGATAAAGGAATTGGGAAGGGTAAAATGAACGAATAGAGAAAACTATACTGCAGTAGTCAAGGTGCAGTGGAACCAAACTGTGGTTTTTCTAATTAAGAATGTTTTCTTGGTCTGTAGGAAAAGAGTTCTGGAGTGAAGTAGCAGGCTTCCTTTTCAATAGACTCCGCCTGTCTGCTGCTGGAACACATCAATTGTATCTTCATCGTCCTTTCCAATTGTGCAGGTGTGTCTGTCTCATTGAATGGCTGCCCATCAAATCGGAATCTGATCTGCCTCATTGACAAACCCTGTCGTTAACAATAGGCTTTCATTAGTTTACTAAGTGGAATATGCTTCTTAAACTTAAACTGCACCACAGAATCATCCGGCCCCGCCACCTTCAAGTTAATATGATCATTATTCTCAGTATTGAATCCTTCCTTTGGTTTTTCATCAGCCATGGCCAGAGCTGGAGTCTCCTCATCTGCTGCTTCACAAAAGAGATACCAGGGCCACACAGTATGAGCACACAAGCAGCACCGGGAATGGTCCCTATATTTTTTATGTAACATTTATGTAATCTAAGTGTCTTAAAATACATATATCTAAAAGAAAATGGTTGCATTAATATAGTTATATATGATGCACCACTGTGCCTCTAAGTCAAAAAATAAATCTGAAACATCCTTTTCCACCTAACCTCAAAATACTTCTCTCAAATTATAAGAAGCATTTCTTCATCCAATATCAGGTGCAAACAGGAATTTCTCTTATTGTCAACTCATCAAATATCTTGCTGTAACAAATTAGTTTCCCAACACCCTTTGTATGTGGTTAGCTAACAGTGAAAATATATTTCTCATGGTCCTTTTCACAGCTGCTTTCACCTCGTTGTTTTTCAGGCTATAGATGAAGGGATTCACTAAGGGAGTAATCACACTGTACTGTACAGAGAAGATCAACTCCAATGGTGATCCTGAGATTGGCATGAGATAGCGCAGGGAAGCTGAGCCATAAAACAGAAGGACTGTGGTGAGGTGGGATGAGCAGGTGGAGAAGGCCTTGCTTCTACCTGAAGAGGAGCTAATGCTCAGGATGGTGGAGACAATGCGGGCATAAGAGAAGAAGATTGGAAAAGAGGTTCCAAGTCCATAGGAGAGGGTGGTGCTAATCATGACAATAAAACTGTTGGAGACATCAGAGCAGGAGAGAGGGAAGAGAGAGGGCAGCTCACAACTGTAGTGGGGGATGGAATCATCTCCACAGAAGTCCAAGTTAAAAGCTGGAAGGGTGTTGAAGAATGCCATCAGAAGACCCAGGACCCAGGATCCCCACACCAGCCCCTTACAGAGCAGGCTGTTCATCATCTGTCCATAGAGCAGAGGATGACAGATGGCAGCAAAGCGGTCATAGGCCATCACTGCCAGCAGGCAGGCTTCAGTTACCCCACTCACAATCAAAAAGAAGACTTGAGCCAGGCAGCCCTTCACAGAGATAGTTTTCTTCTGAGACAACAGATTCTCCAACAGCTTTGGCACTGTGACAGAAGAGAAGCAGAGATCCAGAAAAGAGAGGTGACTCAGGAAGAAGTACATGGGGGTGTGGAGGTGAGAATCTGCTCTGATCACCAGAAGCATCAGCAGGTTCCCTGTCATGGTCAGGAGGTAAATCTCCAGAAACAGCACAAAGAAGAGAGCCTGGATGTGTGGGTCAGCAGACAGACCCAGGAGGATGAACTCATCTATGGTGCTATGGTTCTCCAAGGCCATTTAGAAGGGATTTTGTCTAGAAATAATAATAAAAACAAACCTGAAATCTCTTTTGACTGCACTATTCCCAGAGCACAAGATCTTCATCCCAATTTGTTTATATCTCATATATGCATTGATTGATTTTTTTATCATATTTCTTTTACGCTAACAATCACCTTCAGTCAATTACTCTGGGTCAACCCCACAATTATTCTACTTAAGGGTTAATATATTGTCTCAGAGATTGCTGAAGAAATTTGCAAATGGTCCCAGGTCTGGATCATGAGGGTATCAAAATTCACTTTGTGGCTTCTAGTGGAATTCGTAGATTGGATGTTCTTAAATGTGTCTTTTCTCTCACTCAGTCTCTTATTCCCATTCAATTCCTTTCTAATTTGTATACTGTTAAAGAGTTTACTTTGTCTTCATTTGGCTTTTAACATGGTAATTTTACAGATATTGCCAATTTCCTCTTTGGAACATGCTTGAAAGTTGTAGCTATGGGCATGTGTGCAAATGTGGGTCTGTTTCTTTGTGTTTGTAGGACAGATGCTGTGAAAGAAGGAATAATGGAGGAGCATACTGAAGTCATTTTGCAGAAGAGAAAACTGAGTGTCAGAGGTTATATAGCTATCTAAATTCGCCAGATTCAAGAGTCAGGATATGACTCCTCTATATAGCACTCTAACACAAGAGAATTTCCTACCAGACAGTGTCTTCCAACAAAGCTTGGCAGTGAATGTGCCCTGTCAAACCACACCTAGGGGCTTCTATGGCTTTCCTTCTAGAGAGCCTCAATGTTGAGGATAGACTAGTGTACTGGTCCCTAAACATCCATGGTTTCCCTTTATCTTTGCCTTTGCTTTTCAGGAATGTGCTATCTTTCTATCCAAATTCTTTTCATATTGATATTCATCTTAAATTCAACTTTTTCCTTAGATCTCTCTTGAACATTACCTTCTCTGAATCCACCACAATATGTCATATTAGAACAACTATGCTTCACTGAGTTTCTGATAAATGTAGGCACTCCTGAACACTTTTGTTTTTAATCTTCAGACAAAAAAATTGGAAAATCATTGCACTGGAGTATTTAAAATATTTGAATATCTTCCCAAATGTTAGCACACCATGATTTCAAATCTGATCTGCCTGATTACAAATTTTGTGTTCTTTGTAACCTAAGCCTCCACCTCCCTTCTTAACAATTTCTTAATAATTGCTTTACTTTTTTTTTCTACAGCATGATCTTATCTTTCATCTCACAATAAGTAACTCTCTTCCCTACATGCAGTCACAATAACTCACCTTTTATTTCTGATAGTTATTTTTCAAATGTGTGTGGTATGTTCCCCTTTTCCTTTCCAATGACATTTTAATTTTGTGAGGACATTGATTGTGCTCTATAATATTTCATATCCAGAAAACTTGGAAAAAAGAAGGGAAGTGCACATAGTAGAACTCCAATGAGGATTTGTGAAATAAGCAATAAAATAATGAAGAAAATAGTACAGATTATGTAGCTAATTTGGGGGGCAGAGGAGAAGGCTTCAGATTCACAAATTTGATAAAGACCCCAAAGTAAAGGGGAGTAGAATGGAATGAGAAATGCTGTGTGTGTGTGTGTGTGTGTGTGTGTGTGTGTGGGTGTGGGTGTGTATGGTGAGTTTCATTGTTGCATCTGTGGAAGTACTTTACTTGTATACCTCCAGCACCTACCAGATCCCTGTACGTGAGGCATCAACCCACAACGACTAGCCAATTTTCAGTATATTAGAAAAATTAGTTAATCCCGTCATGTTTAATCTATAGTCATGCATCCATTCATTTTTCTGTCATCTATTCATTTAAGAATTAATTATCTGTGTGTCCATTTTTATATACATCCATTGATTTTGTAATTCATCCATTCCTTTCATAACCTTTCTCTACATTTGTTTATTCTTTTTTCATATATTCATAAGCCTATTTATTCAGAAAACAACTATTCACGGATTGCTTGCTCTATGACAGACACTGCTAGGAATTCAGAGAAGACAACCTTGTATTTACTGCTGTTCATCTGCTATATGAATACACTTTTGTTCTTTCAGATTTTGACATACTAGCCCAACATTAATTCTCTCTAGCAGGAATCTTGATCTTTGGCTACACACTCAGATTGTGCTTCTTCATGAACCACATGCCTGGTATGGTAGCTCCCTACAGTGTTCTGACAAGATCCTTTGCCCTCATGCTCTGCCGTGTATTACTCTAGCTTTGCCCTTGTACAGCAGCATCTGCTGTGAGTTTTGCCCCAAAGACTCACAGTAACAAGTTAATTCTGCAGTATATTCCACCTTCCCAGGCCTTGTCATTTCTGATTGATTCCTCAGGATTAATTTTGAATATGTACACAACTTCCCAAACAAATTCTTTGGTCTAGTTTACATCATAGATTCAGTTCACATCTCAGTTCTGCCTAGCCAGCTTAAATAAAACAAAGGTGGCTCAACTCAATTCAAATTCAAAAGGAATGAGAATAACCTGCTGGAAAAATCAATTTTAAGGAATCTTTCCCAACTCTTTATTTGTCAAATCATGTTGGAATTAAACAATTTCTCTGGTATTTACACAGGGGAAATTAATTGCTTAATTAAATAATTAATGCCATTCTTCTCAAAAATATGAGAATTTTTGTTTGGAATTTTTTGCATTTATTAGGCAGTTAATTGCTTAAATCTTCCACATTTACTCTTGGTTCACCTTGTACTCACCCATCCGGAGGTATCACAGTACCTCTTCTTCACAAGAAGCTTGAGTGACTGGCAGTAGGACCAAGGTGGTTAGAGAAGAAACGTCCTGGCTCCTTACAGAGAGAAAAGACATCATTGCAGAAGTTAGCTTAGGGTGAGTGCCCTATTAGCTAAGTTTACCAATGTTCATGGGATGGCAAAATATGAGACTTCTCAAACATGCTTCTAATTTTCACCTGTGTCCGATATCATTGTACATATTAGTAGGATATTGAATTTAGTTATTCCACTATATCATTGGGGGTTTATTCCACTGGAATATATTTAAACATAAGGTAGCACTTCAAACAAGTCACAATATTACATATTTATATCAAATAAATGAACAGTGATAATGATGTTGATGAGAATGAGGATGATGTTGATAATAAAGAAGATAATGCTAGACACCATTCAAGGACTTTACATATATTAATCTTGAGAATTTACCCGTTTTTATTATTTTATCATTTTTCTATTTTTAAAAACAGATGAAGAATGAGGCTTAGAAAGCTTTTGGAAATGTGTCCAGGGTCAAACAGATAGCAAGCAGTAAAATGGAATTCAAGCCAAAGTTGGTTGTAAGATACAAAGCATGTATGTTTCCACATGCTTTCTAAGTGGACCAGTATCTTGAAAATGAATTTAAATTTTAAATGATAATTTCACAAATGGCTAGGATTGATGGGTTAATGAAAGGAGAAGAGAAAGAGGTTCAGTATTGTTCTATTCACTGACAATGGAAAATTGCTCTAAATTTCCAAAAATAGGGGAATTTGTATACTCCAAGGCTTTATAAATCCCATGGGTATCTGGGACTCCCCTAAACTAGGAAGATGTGGTGAAAATAGGTGAGTGTGGAATAATAACATCACTGCCTTTAAATATATTCTTAAATATTTCTTAGTTTCTGCCCCTCTCTCCTGCAATTTAGCAGCAACATTAGCTTGATCAGTTTTGAAGATGGAAAGATTTAGTAACAGCAAAAAAGTAAATTTTCTAAGGCACATGTGATAGGGCTCTAGAAAAGAAACAATGTCCACATCTACTCTAGTATACTCTTCCCTGACTGCTACACTCCCAGCTGCTCTGCTTTCAATGTACTCTGGAGCTCAGGCTAAAAGAGTTTGACCCAGAATGCATGCAATCCCCATTTCCAATGCCCAACACAAGTCATTCAGGCCAAAGAGGTTTTCTACAGTAACTGCTCAGAGTAGCTGAGCACATAGACCCACCCCACTGTGTGGAAAATATGAGTCTGCCTAAATTTGGAGGCTCACTCAGAGAAATAGAAAATCAGTTACAAGACCCAGGATGAAAGAATCCCCTCAGAGAGCCAGAAAGACAAGGGCATTGGAGAAGAGGCAAAGAAGTTTTCAGGAGAGATAGGCATACACTTAAGAGCAACCAAGAGGACATTACCGAACTCCTGGCCTTTATGGCTCAGAAGACTTCCCACTGCTCTCATCTTTTCCTGGGGCCAAGAATTCTCTATATGTATGAAGACCAATAGTTTTAAGGCCCAACGTCAGGAACTGCATATGATTTTTTTTCTTGTTAAAAGTCACAGGACATGAAAATCAATTATACTGCAGAAGTAGAAACTGTTAAATACTGAAGTTTCAAGATGTGCATCCTCAGCGCATCCTCTGACTTGGTCCTGTGTTTCTCTCCCAAAAGCTACAAGGAAGATATTCAAATCTTCAACAAAAGGTGAGGAGCTTCTGTCTAATAGTTGTGAGCCCAATCATGAGGGCATCTCTTTATTCAATTTCCAATGTGATTCTGAATACTATGCTAGGATAACCCATGAAGGAAATGATTCTCAGATATCACACTTTAGAAAGCAGGTATGATTTAGGCAGTCAGGAATTAGCCAGCTGAGTTGACAGCCCAGGAGACAGAGGAGCCAATGAACTTTATTCCCTGATGTCACAGTCTGTAATCCAACTAGAGACTCACTAACAAGTTGAAATTCATAAGACTCTCAAGGTATTCTATTTAGTAAGGACTTTTGAAACTTCTGTGATGAAGCTATGACCTAGGATGAGAACTCTTGGGTCTCTGGCACCATTTTGCTTGCTTTGTGGCTAATATGCCTCATGGAAAATCATAGGGAGGCTGTGCATTGATCTTTAACTGACCTTCAGGGTTTTTTTTTTCCTTTCCCCACATATTTTGAATTTATAAATATCACTCACATGATTATTTTAATGATCATTTGTGTCAAGATTAGAGAGTTTATCAGGGAAATGGCTAAATGCAGATGATGAAAATGAAGCAAAAGATAGTGTTAAGCACTGGGTCCTCAATAAAGGCAAAGCCACAGTTTGATCTTGAAGAATTACAACTGAAAAATATCCAGTGGATTTTGCAAACGTGTCTTACTGTTGTTAGTAAGTAAAGGCATTGTGCAGATTGAAGAGGTGTATTAGTGCTGAAGAACTGGCCTGTTTCCAAAATATTGGAAGAGAATAGACCAGAGCAATAATAGAAAAATAGCCTAGATTTATTAATTACTTACCAAATGTCAGTTTTTTCCTCCATGTTTAAAAGTGTTTATTTATTTCCCACAACATCAATGATCTATAACCTCTTATTACCTCCATTTTACATTGATGCAACTCAGGCACATTGAAATAGCTGGCTAAGTTCACAGTTACTAAGTAGTGGAATCAAGACTCAAATTCAGATTATGAGATTTCAAAATCTGCCCCTTGTCACTATGTGAAATGGCTTCGGATATAGAAGTTAAGTTAAAGATTTGTCTTTAAATGTTTTGACTGAAAAGGTGCTAACTACACAGAAGAGAGGAGAGGCTGAAAAAGCAAAATCTGGTGCTCACACAGAATTCTGTGCCCCTGCTATGGAAGACTACATTGGACAAGCAAGCAGGGCACATTCACATCAAAATACCATTCTTGAATTCAAACTAAAACAAACAGTTAAGCAGTTGTGTGGGTTTTTTGGTTGTGGTATTTATTATTATTATTATTATCACTATTATCATTATTATTTTGAAATGTGCCTCTAAGATTTGGATATATCTGGCATTATTACAATAATAATTAAAAACAAATGAATGATTTTCAAAGATACCTGAACATAATATTAAAGTGAAGTTGCAATTATGGTATAATTTTGTTGTTTGGTACATATGTAAATTTGATGACTTTGGAATTTAATTGGCATGTTTGATTGACTCTGGCTCAATTGTCGTGATCCCTAAGGACTAATGAGGGACCATTATTCCTTAAGAGTCAATTATTGAAATTTCTTACAGGCTTTTGAGGTTTTCAAAAATTACATTTGAATTTAGTCTGTGAAAAAAGGAAGAAAAAATAATACACTGGTCCTTTGTGGGGAAAAAATGAGAAAATTTTAAAACCCATCACTTATAGAATATCCATGGTATGAAAATTGATAGGACTGGAAAAGGGGAAAAATTTGCTAAAACTATATTTCTCTAGTTTTCTATCAACATTTACATTTTTGATCTTGCCTTCATGTAACATTGCCTCTATGGCCAAAAATTTTATCTTAAGTATATTTATGTTTAATATTAGAAGTGAAAGAAAATGTATAAAGCTAACAATTTTCATGGATTGGGTCATGGATTGGGTCATTCTGCATTGAACAGTAAGTGATGTAAGCTAGCAAAAAAATTAAATGCTTGATGTACTCTACAACAGTTAATATGAATTAAGGTAAATGGATAGTTCTGGGCAGTACCAAGACCCATTACAAAGAAAACCCTTCATTTTAAAAAAAGATTTCACAATATGAGCCAGCAGAGAGCACATTCTTAGTCCAGGAATTTGGGCAATCATGCATGGAGGCATAGATTTAAAAAGGTTCAATGCTTGATTGAATTTACCATATGATTAATGATGTTGATGGAGTTTTTATTGTCCTTATTTGTGATACTGGGAAGGTTGATCTAGAAAAAAGGAAAGGTGCAACTAAATAATATCATGAATGAACAGTGAATGTAAATGGTAAGAAACATACAGAAGGAAGAATTTTAAAAATTGATAAGGAAATACTATCAGGAATTTGATATCTATAAAATTGTAAAATTAGATGAAATAAACAGCTTCCTAGAAAATATACAATTTACCTAAAATGACTCAAGTAGAAGTAGAAATATTTGCTGGAACATTAGTTAGTTATTAAAGAAATTATTTCAGAAGTTAAATATTTCTCTTTCATGAAAACTTCATGCTTAGATTGTTTTTATAGGTCAGTCTTTTGAAATTTTAAACAGATTATTCCAATCTTCAACTCTTTTGGACAATAGCAAAAGAAGGACTGCTACTGTACTTATTCTATGATAACAAACCAGACAATTCTAGAATATGAAAGGAAGTTGACAGATCTATTTTTTCATAAACATAAAATATAAGGTAATGCATAATTTCTGAGAGGATGGCCAGGATGAGGGAGGACACCAAAGGAAGGTGTAATTATTAGTAAGTATTAGTACTTAATTTGGTGGTGGGATCATGTGTTCTTCTAACACCTTTAAAAACAAGGGAACAACCAAAATAACTGTGAACTTAGCCAGATATTTCAGTGTCTTGAAGTCAAGCCAAAAAAATGTCATCTCTCCTTTACCTGATTTTCTAAGCATTCACTGGTGTGGGGAGATCTCAGACCCATCCTTGTGTTAGAGCAGCCAGTTGTTCTGCAATGCTTGTATAGACCTGGGTTTCCATTTCCCATCCCGTCAAGTTGTCTGTGTTCCAACTTTCTTTTCTTGCCCCAGAAGTGTCACATTTAAAAGTCCTATGTTGACCCTTAAATTCTTGACTTTAAATTGCTTGGGGAAGAAGTGTGCATGGGACAGTTCCCATTTTCTCTTGTATTAGGCAATGGTCTGTTAAAAAAAAGGAAGAAGAAGAGGAGCAAGGAGTAAAAGAAGGAAGAGAAGGAGGAAGAGAAGCTGCCATTCTGATTCTGAAAGGGGCAGTTCAGCACTTTTTCAATCACCCTAGCATCTGAAATTTCCATCTTAGGTATTCCCGGCCTCATGCTCCCAGCAGCACATCAGAAACGTATTTCATCAGCTTCATCCTAGCATTGAAGAAACTTCTTCATCTCTGTGTAATATCTTCACATCCTTTTTGCTCCTCCATCCCTTCCAACCACATCCTCTTCAACACTTGTAGTCCTCTGTTTTGTTAACAGCCACCAGTCTAACGGGTGTAAAATTATTGTAGTTTTGATTTGCATTTCCCTATTAGATAGTTATGTTTAGCTAGTTATGTTGAGCATCTTTTTATGTGCTCTTTAGCCTTCTGTATTTCTTCATTGGAGAAGTGTCTGTTCAAATCACTTGCCTATTTTTTAAATGGGTTGATTGTCTTTTTATTTTGTAGGCATAGGATTTCTTTCTATATGCTTGATATTAGACCACTACCAGATATATGGTTACTAAATATTTTCACCCATTGAGTAGGCTGCCTTTTCACTTTCTTGACAAACTCCTTTGAGGTGCAAAATTTTTTAATTTTGAGGAGTTAAGCAAGTTTTTAAAACTTCTCTGCTTCCATAATAAAAGCATGGGATTTCTATGGCAATTAAATGTGTTAATACTTGGAAAATACTTAGAACAATGACTGGCACATAGTAAGTATGAGATAGAGATTTGTTTTAGATTTTTAAAATTACCTGTCAGTGCAACAAAGGCATATCAGAACCCTCTGACATATGTGTATTTTGCATGCTGTCTTGCACAGTGGAACTCAATAAATACCTGTTGAAATGATTAATTACTTTAAAAAGTCTGTATCATTGGATAAGGAAAGGAGGAAGGGAGAGGAGAGATGCATGATAACTGGTTTGAGCAGTTTGTTGGTAGCACCAATTGCTCTTCCAACCCATATCTAAAGCTCACTGAACAAAATGGAATAAAACTATTTGGAACCAAAGCACCAGTTCAGGAAAGAAAAGCTACACCTGGTAGATCTCCATTCTAAGAAGGAAGGTGAATTGGGGAATACATGTGCTGCGGGGAAGAAAAGGGTCTGCCTAATGAGACACAAGCATCCTCAGGCGAGAAGCTGGGCCAGGAAGGGAAGAATTAGCAGCTTGTTGCTCACTGCTACCTGGTGATTCATTCAGTAAATTTCTCAGAAAGTAAAATCCAAAGCAGCACATAAGCAATAATATACAACATTTCCCATATAAACTACCTAATACCAGAAGAGTGGTTTAGAAAAGATTAAATAAAAAAACATGTGAGAAGGAAAGATAGAAGATAGGAAGAAAAAGAGATATGATAAGGGCCATGATTCACTAAAGGTCAAAAAGAATGAAAAAGAGGATGGCAAACAGAAAGTATGAAATAAGGTGTTAGAAATTGATACAAATACTATAGTAATTGTTATAGGTGTACATGGTTTGATTCTCTAGTTAAAAGACAAAAATTATTAAGCAGTAAGAAAAATATACATGCCATTTATAAGACACTTGTAAAATATGAGGACAAAGAAAGATTGAAAATTAAAGGATGGAGAAAGACAGAAGAGATCAATATGGACCAAACTATTACAATAATATCAGTAAAAATAAATGTACAAAATAATCTTACAATAGATAAGTGTGTCTCCCATAAAGATAAAAGTTCATATCATCAGTTAGAAAATGAAATTTTAAAGATATACCCAAAATTTAATGAAAGATCACCAAATCTTTAAAGAGAAAGTAATTTAAATTTTTAAAAACTATCTTAAGATATAACATGTCACAGTTTGGGTTCTCCAGAGGCAAATATTGAATTGTCATTTGGGATAGATGTTTATTAGGGATTAATGCCATTTTTCTCAGACTCGAAGCTGCAAGCTTTTAAACTATTAAATTACCACTTTAAAAACTAAACCATTGGGAGCCGATGTGGCCCAGTGGTTAAGTGCCAGCTTCCCACATTTGAGATAAAAAATTTAATCTATTTGACTTGAAATTGTCCTAAATGACATTACAATGACAGATACAGGCCATCATATATCCTGTCATAACCTACAGAATTGAGTGGGAATGAGTGTAAACTACAATGCAAACTATATTCCATCCTTACTGGCAATGCTCCAAAATGTGGTCATCAATTGCAATGAATGTACCACACTAATGAAAGATGTTATTAATGTGGAGAAAAGTAGGAGTTGTAGGGAGTGGGGCATATGGGAATACCTTATATTTTTTTATGTAACACTTTATGTAATCCAAGTATCTTTTTGAAAAAATAATAAAATATATTTAAAAATGAACAACCACCACCCATTTTATAGTATCTGTTTTCAGCAGCCACCTAGGAAACTAAAACAGATTTTGGTACTGGAAGAGTGGGGTGCTGCTATTGCAAATACCAAAAATGTTAAAAATCCTTGTAATTGGGTGATGAGTAGAGGGGGGAAGAATTGTGCAGTGCATGATAAAAAGGCCTAGATTGCTTTGAAGAGCCTGTTGGTAGAAATATGGATGCTAAAGATATTTCTGATGAGGCCTTAGACAGAAGTGATGAATGTGTCTTTTCAATCTGGAAAAAAGGTGATCCTTGTCTTAAAGTAGCAGAAGTTGGCAAAATTGAGTCTTGATGTCAGATGGAAGGGAGAATTTGAAAGTGATAAGCTTGGATATTTAGCTGAGTTGATTTCCTTAATAAATACAAAAAAAGCTGCCTGGTTTCTCCTTGCAGCTTATAGTAAAAGGTGAGAGGAAAGGGATAAGCTGAGAATGGAAGTCCGGGCATAAAGAAATCATAAATTGATGGTTTGGAAAGTTCTGAGCTTCCAGCAAGTAAATCCCCAGAGAATAGTGCTCCATTTGAGGGTATAACTGAACAGTCATTGAAATGCAAGTCAGGATTAGAATAGCAGTTATCCAGGAACTGCTGTTAGGGTGGTAAGAAAACTTACCACCCTAGTTTTCTTAGATGCCTGAGGGATTGACTATAGTCTGACCACCACCCCAATGCTTGACGAGGGTAGAGCCTAGAGTCTGGCTGTCACCCCAATGCATCAAGATACAGGAGTTGTAGTAGTATGATACAGTTATGAATTGATTGGGCCATGTCAGTAGGACGTTTAGACCCCACCTCTTGGTGGGCAGGGGTTCAGAGATAAAACTACAAGGCAGAGCAGAGAAGTTGTTGGAGTTTTTGATGTTGGAGTTCTGATGCTGAGTTTTAATGCTGGAGCTGGGGGAAGTAAGCACACAGAGGAGCTTGGTCGTGAGGAATGAGAGAAGGCCCCAGAAAAGAGACTAGCTGTTCACCTGACAGTTCACAGCTCGCCTTGTGGAGAGAAGCAAAGCCTACAGAGCCTCATAGTCTACAGCTGACCTTGAGGAGGAAACAGAGGAGCAGAGCCCAGAGAGAAACGGAGCCCCGGGAAGACAGAACACAAGAAGCCTGAATCCTGGAAAACATCGGTAGCTGTCTTACTCCAACACATGGCAACAGACTTTGGTGAGGGAAGAAACTTATCCTTTATGGCCTGGTAACTGTAAGCTTCTACCCCCAAATAAATACCCTTTATAAAGACCAACAAACTTCTGATATTTTGCATCAGCACCCCTTTGGCTGACTAATACAGCAGTCTTCACCCTAGTGATTGGGGGAAAGCAAGGCAAGCACTTGGAAAAGGTGGCCCTGCCACTCCATCAGACCTCAAGGAAAGAACATTGTTCAATAGAGCTCCTCAGACCTTGAAATCTAATGCAGTCTGCCCTGCAGGGTTTCAGAATTGTTTGGGACCCATGACCCCTGTTTCTCTTCCAATTTCTCCCTTTGTAACTGGGAATGTTTATCCTATGACTGTCCTCCACTGTATATTGGAAACAGATAGCTTGTTCTCTAGGTCTCAAGGGTTCATAGAAAGAGGGAAATGGTGCCCCAGGACAAACCATTCCTGTAACCGATTTTGATGAGATTGTACTAAACATTGTTTCTGAAATGATTTAAGGCTTTTGAGGGTATTGTGATGGAATGAATGCTTTTTGCATATGGAATGAACATGTCATTTTAGGGTCCAGAGGGTGGGATGTGGTAGTTTGAAAGTGTATGTGCCCCAGAAAATCATTTTCTTAAAGCTCATCCATTCCTGTGGGTGTAAACCTATTGTAAGTGGGACGTTTGATTAGATTACTTCAGTTAGGGTGTGACCCAGGGTGGGTCTTAATCCTCTTACTAAGTCAATTATAGGAGAATGAAATTCAGAGACAGAGAGATTAAGCCACAGAAGCAAGAAGCTGAAAGCTAGAAACCTGGAAGAGAAGGAAGAGACAAGCAGATGCCTGGATGTGCTTTGCAATGTGACAGAGGAGTCCAATATCACCAGCAGCCTGTCTATGGGGAGAAAGTATAGCCTGATGACGCCTTGATTTGGACAATTTTCTCAGCCTCAAAACTGTAAATTTATAAGCTAATAAATTCTGACTGTTAAAGGTCAACCCCTTTTATGTTATCTGCTTTGAGCAGCTTAGCAAATTAATAAAAGAGATATATTTATCAAATCAATAAAGGAGATAAAGGACTCTTAAAACACTCAATTAAACCAAGAGAGGGCAGGAAAAGATCCAACAAGAAATAGAACAACAGAACAAATAGAAAAGAGCTAGCAAGATGGTAGATGTAATCCAACCTTAAAAACACATGAGTGAATATATAGAAATAACCACCTTGTTGCAATTCACACAGGAAATAAAGCATCTGATTTGTGCTACATGTACTAAATAAATAATTACCATAATTTTTTAACTTTCACACAAAGAGAATTCCAGACCCAGAGGCCTCTCCTAGTTATTTAGTCCAAATGTGTAAGAAAAATTAAACTGAAAATTGGGAGACACTGGGGAATGAGATGGGGAACGTTTCACGATACACTGGACATCCGATATTACAATGATAAAAG